>CANJKZ010000904.1:0-90227 GCA_947471745.1 Closterium sp. Naga37s-1
GAAGTGTGATAATGTGGTGAAGAGTGGTGATGTTGGGGTGTTGAAGGGTGATAATGCGGTGGTGAACGGTCATGCCACGGATCATGAAGATGATGATGACGATGTGGTTGAGGTGTCGGCATCAGTTATGAGAGACGAGAAGGGTGGAGGGAAGAAGGGCAGAAGGGAGGAGGACGGAGGAGTGCAGGGCGACAGGGGCAACGGACGGACAACCGGGGATTTGAGAGCAAGCGATCACTCTCCTCCTGCTGCTGCTGGCGTTGCGTCTGCTGCTGCTGCACCTGCTGCTGCTGGCGGCAGCACTGGGAGGTCGCTGCGAGCGAGGCCAAAGATTGGATTCTACAGCGAGTCAGAGCTCATGTGCGTGGAGGTGTGGTTGAAGGTGAAATTGAATGTGCGTGAGTGATGTTGGGTAGTAGAGGTTGTAGCAGAAAGTGTGGGCCAAGTGTGATGTGAGGTGGTTAGTGAGCAATGCTGATGGGCATGTGCCGCGAAGTTAATTACACAAGTCAACCTCACTCTCCATTGCACAGCTTGTCGTTACCTGTGTTCTCTCCTCTCCTCTCCTCTCCTCTCCTCTCCTCTCCTCTCCTCTCCTCTCCTCTTCTATCACCACCACACCAGGAGGAGGGGCGTGCAGCAGCAGCTCAAAGAGACGAGGCGGAGGCGGAGTGGGGGCAGTGAGAGGGCGAGCGGGAGGGCGAATGGGATGAGTGGGAGGGAGGAGACGTGTCGGTGGGATGAGAGTAAGCAGGAGGAGTTGCAGGAGAGGGACTGATGGGGCCTGCTGGGGAACTCGTTTCCAGTTGAGTGTCCCTGCCCGCCTGCCACTCACCCTTTGACTGGTTCTTCTCCTACTTGCTAAGCCTTCCTCTATGCTGCTACCTTCCTCTAAGACTTGACAGCCCTCTCTTTACGCCCTTCCACGGTCCTCTTCCCCCATAGGTGGCAGTGATATCATACCTGCTCACGCCGCTGCTCTCCCCATCGCTACGCCTCTCCGCTCCCCTCTGTGCGCTGCCCGACTGTGTGCCTCCCCACGTCACCCGCGCCAAAGTGCGCCCTCATGGTGCCGGGGGAGGTGAGCGCACGTGAATTGTTAAGGGTGTGTGATAGCAGGGCAGTGGCGCGCAAGCAATGGGCGAGCAGGGAAGTGATGGGCGTCCTCTCCGCCCCCCCCCTGTGCGCTGCCTGCCTTTGTGCCATCCCTCACGTCACCCGCGCCGAGTGCGCCCTCATGGTGCCAGGGGAGGTGAGCGCAGTGAGCATGTGTGTGTGTTGGGGTAGGTTATGAGTAGAGCACGGTGGTGCAGGGAGTGAAAAGGGGGGTCTCTTCTCCCCTCTGTGCGCTGCTTGCCTGTGTGCCCGCCCATGTCACCCGCACTAAGTCTGCTCTCATGGTTCCAGGAGAGGTGAGCACACTGAGCGTTGGTGCGTGGGGGAGGTAAGTGGTGAGCATGGGTGCATAGCCGGGGCCGTGCAGGAAAGTGTGTGGGCAAAGATGTGAGATTCATTCCTCTCTAGTGCACTTTCACTTCCCTGCTTCATCCATCCAACACCCCACCCTTCCCATCCCTCCCCTCCATACCACGCCATCCCCAACTTTTTACCACCCCCATCTCATTGCACCGTGCCATTCCCATCCCGTTTCAACCCTCCTCACCCCTACCCACCGTGCCATGCAGGTGTGGGCGGCGTACAGTTGGTCCAAGCTACCCAATTGGTACGCTCTGATTCTCTCCGTTGAGGGCGGCAGATTCGATTCCGAGTCGCTTCGCAAGCCGGCTCCTCTCTGCATCACCTAGTAAGCCTTTGTCAGATCGACCCCCCCCACATCCGCATCCCACTCCCTCCACCCGGTCGCGAATTGTGCCTCGTGTGCCATAATGCCACTGTAACGAGGGGACTTTTCAGTCGACTCAAAAGAGGCCTTTATCATACAGGCCCCCCCCTCAACCCCTTCTCTCCACCCAGTCGCAACTTCTATCTCGTGCAGCTCACTCCATCCCCACACGCCCTGGAGCCACATCTTCTAAGGCACCACCATGCCTGCTGCTGTGCCAGATCTTTTGAGAATTCTCAAAAGTCGCACCAATATCCCTGGAGCCACATCCATCTAAGGCACCACCATGCCTGCTGCTGTGCCAGATCTCCCCACTCACCCTTCTATCCAACCACGCTCCCACACCCCCTCCTCTCCAACCTCCCAACACATCCCACTCCCGCGACCCAGTCGGTACTTCTATCTTGTAGATGCTCAATCAGCTGGGCATCCTGCAAATGGGAAGAGGGAAGAGAGTGAGGAGAGTGAGAGTGGTGACGAGGAGGAAGAGGAAGAGGAGGATGAGGATGAGGAGGGAGACGAGTATAAGGGCGAGGAGGAGGACGAGCACAGGTGGCATGGAGCAGGGTTGTATGAGATGGAGCAGGAGACTCACACCGCCACCAGCCTCACTGTCTTCAGCCACAGGTAATGTCTCTCCGCCCTGGTGAACTCTCGCCTCACATATCCCCACTCTGCTCAGCTACCGTTTCAGTGACTTTTGAGTCGACTCAAAAGTCACTCTCGCCTCACATATCCCCACTCTGCTCAGCTACCGTTTCAGTGACTTTTGAGTCGACTCAAAAGTCACTCTCGCCTCACATATCCCCACTCTGCTCAGCTACCGTTTCAGTGACTTTTGAGTCGACTCAAAAGTCACTCTCGCCTCACATATCCCCACTCTGCTCAGCTACCGTTTCAGTGACTTTTGAGTCGACTCAAAAGTCACTCTCGCCTCACATATCCCCACTCTGCTCAGCTACCGTTTCAGTGCACAGTGCCCAGTAGCATCTCGTTTGAGGTGCCTCCAATGGGCTGTACGAGATGGAGCAGGAGACATACACTGCCACCAGCCTCACTGTCTTGAGCCACGGTTACTGATGTCACTGTGAATCTCTTGAGACGTCTTGAGCCACGGTTATTTTGAGACGGTTATTGATGTCACTGCGAATCTCTTGAGACGGTTATTGATGTCACTGCGAATCTCTTGAGACGGTTTGATGTCACTGCGAATCTCTTGAGACGGTATTGATGTCACTGCGAATCTCTTGAGACGGTTATTGATGTCACTGCGAATCTCTTGAGACGGTTATTGATGTCACTGCGAATCTCTTGAGACGGTTATTGATGTCACTGCGAATCTCTTGAGACGGTTATTGATGTCACTGCGAATCTCTTGAGACGGTTATTGATGTCACTGCGAATCTCTTGAGACGGTTATTGATGTCACTGCGAATCTCTTGAGACGGTTATTGATGTCACTGCGCATCTCTTGAGACGGTTATTGATGTCACTGCGAATCTCTTGAGACGGTTATTGATGTCACTGCGAATCTCTTGAGACGGTTATTGATGTCACTGCGAATCTCTTGAGACGGTTATTGATGTCACTGCGAATCTCTTGAGACGGTTATTGATGTCACTGCGAATCTCTTGAGACGGTTATTGATGTCACTGCGAATCTCTTGAGACGGTTATTGATGTCACTGCGAATCTCTTGAGACGGTTATTGATGTCACTGCGAATCTCTTGAGACGGTTATTGATGTCACTGCGAATCTCTTGAGACGGTTATTGATGTCACTGCGAATCTCTTGAGACGGTTATTGATGTCACTGCGAATCTCTTGAGACGGTTATTGACGTCACTGCGAATCTCTTGAGACGGTTATTGATGTCACTGCGAATCTCTTGAGACGGTTATTGATGTCACTGCGAATCTCTTGAGACGGTTATTGATGTCACTGCGCATCTCTTGAGACGGTTATTGATGTCACTGCGAATCTCTTGAGACGGTTATTGATGTCACTGCGAATCTCTTGAGACGGTTATTGATGTCACTGCGAATCTCTTGAGACGGTTATTGATGTCACTGCGAATCTCTTGAGACGGTTATTGATGTCACTGCGAATCTCTTGAGACGGTTATTGATGTCACTGCGAATCTCTTGAGACGGTTATTGATGTCACTGCGAATCTCTTGAGACGGTTATTGATGTCACTGCGAATCTCTTGAGACGGTTATTGATGTCACTGCGAATCTCTTGAGACGGTTATTGATGTCACTGCGAATCTCTTGAGACGGTTATTGATGTCATTGCGAATCTCTTGAGACGGTTATTGATGTCACTGCGAATCTCTTGAGACGGTTATTGATGTCACTGCGAATCTCTTGAGACGGTTATTGATGTCACTGCGAATCTCTTGAGACGGTTATTGATGTCACTGCGAATCTCTTGAGACGGTTATTGATGTCACTGCGAATCTCTTGAGACGGTTATTGATGTCACTGCGAATCTCTTGAGACGGTTATTGATGTCACTGCGAATCTCTTGAGACGGTTATTGATGTCACTGCGAATCTCTTGAGACGGTTATTGATGTCACTGCGAATCTCTTGAGACGGTTATTGATGTCACTGCGAATCTCTTGAGACGGTTATTGATGTCACTGCGAATCTCTTGAGACGGTTATTGATGTCACTGCGAATCTCTTGAGACGGTTATTGATGTCACTGCGAATCTCTTGAGACTGTTATGATGTCACTGCGAATCTCTTGAGACGGTTATTGATGTCACTGCGAATCTCTTGAGACGGTTATTGATGTCACTGCGAATCTCTTGAGACGGTTATTGATGTCACTGCGCATCTCTTGAGACGGTTATTGATGTCACTGCGAATCTCTTGAGACGGTTTATTGATGTCACTGCGAATCTCTTGAGACGGTTATTGATGTCACTGCGAATCTCTTGAGACGGTTATTGATGTCACTGCGAATCTCTTGAGACGGTTATTGATGTCACTGCGAATCTCTTGAGACGGTTATTGATGTCACTGCGAATCTCTTGAGACGGTTATTGATGTCACTGCGAATCTCTTGAGACGGTTATTGATGTCACTGCGAATCTCTTGAGACGGTTATTGATGTCACTGCGAATCTCTTGAGACGGTTATTGATGTCACTGCGAATCTCTTGAGACGGTTATTGATGTCACTGCGAATCTCTTGAGACGGTTATTGATGTCACTGCGAATCTCTTGAGACGGTTATTGATGTCACTGCGAATCTCTTGAGACGGTTATTGATGTCACTGCGAATCTCTTGAGACGGTTATTGATGTCACTGCGAATCTCTTGAGACGGTTATTGATGTCACTGCGAATCTCTTGAGACGGTTATTGATGTCACTGCGAATCTCTTGAGACGGTTATTGATGTCACTGCGAATCTCTTGAGACGGTTATTGATGTCACTGCGAATCTCTTGAGACGGTTATTGATGTCACTGCGAATCTCTTGAGACGGTTATTGATGTCACTGCGAATCTCTTGAGACGGTTATTGATGTCACTGCGAATCTCTTGAGACGGTTATTGATGTCACTGCGAATCTCTTGAGACGGTTATTGATGTCACTGCGAATCTCTTGAGACGGTTATTGATGTCACTGCGAATCTCTTGAGACGGTTATTGATGTCACTGCGAATCTCTTGAGACGGTTATTGATGTCACTGCGAATCTCTTGAGACGGTTATTGATGTCACTGCGCATCTCTTGAGACGGTTATTGATGTCACTGCGAATCTCTTGAGACGGTTATTGATGTCACTGCGAATCTCTTGAGACGGTTATTGATGTCACTGCGAATCTCTTGAGACGGTTATTGATGTCACTGCGAATCTCTTGAGACGGTTATTGATGTCACTGCGAATCTCTTGAGACGGTTATTGATGTCACTGCGAATCTCTTGAGACGGTTATTGATGTCACTGCGAATCTCTTGAGACGGTTATTGATGTCACTGCGAATCTCTTGAGACGGTTATTGATGTCACTGCGAATCTCTTGAGACGGTTATTGATGTCACTGCGAATCTCTTGAGACGGTTATTGATGTCACTGCGAATCTCTTGAGACGGTTATTGATGTCACTGCGAATCTCTTGAGACGGTTATTGATGTCACTGCGAATCTCTTGAGACGGTTATTGATGTCACTGCGAATCTCTTGAGACGGTTAATGATGTCACTGCGAATCTCTTGAGACGGTTATTGATGTCACTGCGAATCTCTTGAGACGGTTACTGATGTCACTGCGAATCTCTTGAGACGGTTATTGATGTCACTGCGAATCTCTTGAGACGGTTATTGATGTCACTGCGAATCTCTTGAGACGGTTATTGATGTCACTGCGAATCTCTTGAGACGGTTATTGATGTCACTGCGAATCTCTTGAGACGGTTATTGATGTCACTGCGAATCTCTTGAGACGGTTATTGATGTCACTGCGAATCTCTTGAGACGGTTATTGATGTCACTGCGAATCTCTTGAGACGGTTACTGATGTCACTGCGAATCTCTTGAGACGGTTATTGATGTCACTGCGAATCTCTTGAGACGGTTACTGATGTCACTGCGAATCTCTTGAGACGGTTATGTTGAGTGATGCTACCATTCGCATTCACGTCTGTCTGCCTCCCATCATATGTTCGTGCGTTGCATGCGTGTTGTGAGTGTGTGCAAGAATTTGTGTTTTGTGCGGTTTGGTTTTTCTGAGTGTGTGTGTGAATGTTATTTGGCTTGAGCAGATATCTGAAGTGACTCCTCTGCTCAAGAGCTTTCCGAGGAACCAAGTATCGCTTCAATCGGAGCACGAACAAGAAAGTTACGAACGTTGGAGTTCGTATGCTTTTGATATTTGGTTGTGGTGACTATGGGAAGTTGTGGGGTTGACTCAATATGGGGTACAGACTTTTGGGGGTTGGGAAATTCGTCTTTTCTACTGTAGTTGCTGCCAAATGGTTGGGAGAAACCAAACCAGGTTGGCAAGTGTGGCCAAGTTGGGTTGAGGTGGATTGTGGAGGTTGGGATAGTGACAAAGGTCAAAGTTGGGTTGCCTATGGGGAAGGGAATTGTATGGCATGGGGTTTCCTTGGTTGGGGACTCTCTTGGGACCTTCCCTCTCGTCCTCCTCATCCCCTCCTACCTGGTTCTATTGCTACTCTAACTTTCTTGTGTGAACTTGTGAGATCATTGTGATTGAGTTACGTTTTCTATGGCAGCATACCCCCTAGTGCGCCGAAGTTCATAACTCGAGTTATACTCCATATTCTGATACTATTCAAATTGGGAAAGATAGCCACGGTCAAGGGCTACA
This sequence comes from Closterium sp. Naga37s-1, assembly GCA_947471745.1. Lineage (NCBI taxonomy): Eukaryota > Viridiplantae > Streptophyta > Zygnematophyceae > Desmidiales > Closteriaceae > Closterium > Closterium sp. Naga37s-1. The sequence continues at coordinate 7,184 of CANJKZ010000904.1, forward strand.
ACATACTCGAGTTTGAAAGAATTCTAACAGTGGACCTTTCGTCGACGACGTTTCTTGTGACGACGACTTTTCTGTCCAGAATTGTAGTTGACGATTTTGAGATATTTCAGCCCCTAATCTTCATAGACTCCGTCCTTAATCTCTAACAAGTGGTATCAGAGCTGATTAAGGACCTTGTGGGGAGTCTACTGAAGTGTGAAGACCCTCCTAGACCCACCATGGCCTGTGGGCGTGCCTAAGTGGAGTTCTGGAGGTTGGATGTGACTTCCGCTAAGGGGAAACTCTGCCGAAATTTCGTTGGCGCTGACACTTGTGAAGATTGTGTGGATCTACATTGTGACCAGCAAAAGGGGGAGCTGAAACCTCTGATTGGGAGCAGAGGAGATGAATCAAGGGAGTGGAGATGCAGCTGAGAAGAGGAGTGAGCCGCCACCATCCAAGATTGAAGCTTTGGATGGCTCCAACTATGAGGAATGGAGCGGGCGGATGCGGAGCGCCTTCAAGCGTTACAAGCTGCTGAAAATTGCAATGGGAGAGGAGAAGATGCCGGGGGAAGGAGATGCCCGCGATCGGTGGATTGAGAAGAGCGCGGTGCTGTACGACCTCATCCTCCAATCGGTCAAGAACGACATGTTCCAGCACATCAAGGATTTGGTGGAGTTGGATGATTCCGGACCGAAGGCATGGAAGCTGCTACGCGACGTGATTCAGCCCAACACGCTGCCGATGGTGATTGTGTTGGAGAAGGAGTTGGCTGCCCTCTCCATGAAACCGGGAGATGATGTGAAACCGGTCCTTGACAAGATCAAGGACACCTATGCGAGGATGGCAGCGGCGGGCAGCGAAGTGTCGCAGATGCAACAGTGCACCAAGATCATCTCGGTGCTCGACAACTCGTGGGACAACTTCATCCCCACCCTCAACGTTCAGCAGGACAAATGGACGCCTGAGTGGCTACGGCAGCAGATTCTGCAGGAGGACTTCCGCAGACGCCACACGGGAGGTGGTGCTGCCAACAAAACTGCTGAGGGGTATGGAGCTGCAGGAGGCAGCAGAGGAAGAGGGGGAGGGAGAGGCCGAGGCCGTGGGAGAGGCTTTGGCAGAGGGAGAGGCCGAGGTGACTACAATGAGGGGCATGGGAGCTCTGGTGGCAGGGGGAGCACCCGAATGGAGGGTGCGTGCTGGTACTGCAAGAAGGCTGGACACCCGTGGTTCAAGTGTTTCAGCCGGCCTGAGGGATGGGCCCCTCTAGGCATGAAGCCGCCAAGTGGTGAACGTGCACGCGGTGGCGCTGTGCAAGGTTCAGGTGCACAAGGTGATGGTGCACAAGGTAAAGCCGACCCTGGGATGTTCCTCATGGTTGAGGATGTGCAAGGGAGTGGGGGTGATGTGGGTTCAGTTGGGAAGGTTGTGATGCACCCCCTCACTCACTGGGTGATCGATTCAGGTTGCACGAGTCATATGACCCCACGGGCAGATTTGCTTGATGAGGTAAAACCTCCTGGGAAGATCAAGTTTGTGGCTGCCGCTTCAGGTGCTTTGCTCCCTGTGATTGGTGTTGGGAATGCCAAGGTGATGGGAGCCAATGGAGAGCTTGTGGGGCTTGGGAATGTGCTGTTGGTTGAAGGTTTGTCCGCTAACCTTCTTTCTGTGCGCCGGCTGCAGAAGAGCAAGGCTGAAGTTACCTTCGGCCCAACCAGCTGCCGTGCAAAGCTTGGGAAGTTGCTGCTGTGGAACTTGGAGGAGAAGAGCAGCTGCATCAAGGACTTGTGGCAGCTGCCCATCATCCCTTGGAAGGGGAAACCACCAGCAACGGCAAAGGCAGCGGCAGCGGCTAAAGCAACTGCGGGAGGAGAGGAGACTGCACCAACTGCTGGGGCCCTGGATGCAGTCAAGAAGGTGCAGCAGCCACAACAGCCACATGGTGAGGTGCTTGCTGGTGTGGATGCGACAGCTGCATGGGCAAAGGCTTCATCTGGGAGTGGTGAGGCTGATTGGGAGACGTGGCATGAGAGGCTGTGCCATGTGAACATTCCTATGCTGCAGAAGTTGGTAAAGGATGGGTGCTTGAAGGGGCTGGAGGTGAAGGGGGGAGCAAAGGAGATTGGGAGCTGCCCTACCTGCCTTGAGACCAAATTCACGAAGTTTCCCTTCAGCAGCAGCACAGGACCAGCCAAGGCACCACTTGAACTAGTGCACATGGATGTGGTGGGCCCCACGAGGGCCCTTTCTCTCTCGGGCAGCCGCTACTTCTTGACGATTGTGGACGACCACACGCGTGCGGTGTGGGTGTACCCTCTCAAGACTAAGGGGGAGGTGGCAGCGGCTGTTCTTAAGGAGTGGATGCCGAGAGCACAAAGGGAAAGCGGACACAAGGTGAAGGTGATCCGCACTGACAACGGAGGAGAGTTCATCGGCGCTGATTTTGAGAAGGAGCTGAAGCGGAAGGGGATCCAGCATCAGCTCACAGTGCCTTACAACCCTCAGCAGAATGGCATGGCTGAGCGGTTCAACCGGACCCTGCAGGAAGGTGCTCGCACTCTCCTTGGGCGTGCAGGGCTGCCGGATCCGTTTTGGGTGACAGCACTGCGGCAGGTCGTTGTTGTGAAGAACAGGGTGCTGGCGACTGTGGGGGACAAGCAGTGGGTCCCCTACACCAAGTGGTATGGGATTGCACCAGCTGTGAACATGCTGAGAGCCTTTGGGTGCATGGTGGTGTTTCATGTGCCTAAGGAGAAGAGGGGAAAACTGGAAGCTTCTGGGAGATGGGGTGTGCACTTGGGGCTTGCTAAGGATCACAAGGGCTGGCTGATTTGGGACTTGACCAGCCAGCAGCTGACTGTGTCAAGGGATGTGAAGTTCCTTGAGTCCTTGTACTACAAGGAGTGGAAGCAGCAGCAGCAGCAGAAGCTTCCAACGACACCGCTAATTGTAGAGGCCGATGAGGTGCAGCGGCCTTCAAGGCAAGTGGAGGTTTCTGTCTCTGAGAATGAGATCTCTGGGGTGACAGAGGATGGGGGAGAACCTGAGGTGGAGGAGCAGCAGCAGCAGCAACAGCAGCAGCAGCCGCAGCAGCAGGAGGAGCAAGGTGCTCCACAAGGTGCCGGACGTACGGCTGACCGTCCTAGGAGGGATGTGCGCCCTCCTAACAGGCTGACCTATGCAAGCCGTGGCAAGCCAAAGGTGGTAAGGGCTGGGAGTGTGGCTGAGCAGTGTGATGAGGATGAGATAGCACACTGCTACTGGGCAGCCGTCCCTGAGCCCAAGACGCTAGCTGAGGCATTGAGCGGGCCCGATGCTGAAAAGTGGAAGCAGAGTGTGAAGGAGGAGTATGATTCTCTGCTAGAGAATGAGACGTGGGAGCTGTGTGAGCTGCCACCTGGGAAGAAGGCCATTTCTTCCAAGCTGATTTTCAGGTACAAGTACGGACCTGATGGGGCGCTGACCCGCTACAAGTCAAGGCTTGTGGCTAAGGGGTTTCAGCAGACAAAGGGAAAGGACTTCAACGAGCTCTATGCTCCTGTGGGGAAAGGCACAACACTTCGGGTGTCATTGGCAATGGCAGCATACGGTGGATGGCGGGTGAAGCAGATGGACATCACCACCGCCTTCCTCAATGGGATCATTCTGGAGGAGCTGTACATGTTACAGCCTGAGGGTTTGGATGATGGGAGCGGCAGGGTGTGCAGGCTGAAGAAGGCCATCTATGGCCTGAAGCAGGCTCCTCGTGCATGGTACCACAAGTTAGAGGAGACTCTGCTGGCTGGGGGTTTCAAGAAGAGTGAGTGTGATCACAGCTTGTTCCTGCTGCAGGAGAAGGAGCAGTTTCTCATGCTCCTGGTGTATGTGGATGACATCCTGCTCTTCTCTGAGTCGTCTGCAATGATTGAGCATGTGGAGGAGATGCTGGAGATGCAGTTTAAGTGCTCCAAGATGGGAGATGTGAAGTACTATTTGGGCATGCATGTGGAGAGGGACCTTGACAAGGGAGTGTTGAGGTTGCACCAGAGAAAGTATTGTGAGGGGCTGGCTGAGAAGTATGGGCTGCAAGATGGAGGAAAGCCAGCCACCCCACTGCCTTCGGGGTTCACTGTGGAGCCCTGTGCTGAAGAGGAGGTGGTGGGTGAGAGTGACAGGAAGCTGTTTCATTCCATGGTGGGGGCACTCAATTATGCGGCTAACTACACGCGGCCTGACATTGCCTTTGCTACATCCAGGCTTGCAAGTGTGGTTTCACGCCCCAGTCATGAGCAGCTGGAAGCGGCCAAGAGGTTGGTCCGCTATGTGAGCGCTACGGCATTAGTGGGCTTGGAGTACAGTGCTGTGCGACAGAGGCTGCAGAGGGGTGCAGCTGATTTGGGCAAGGGGGAGATGCTCCTGACCTGCTACACCGACGCTAGCTTCAACTCTGTGAAGGCGGATGGCACCAGCATTGGAGGCTATGTGTGCCTGTTTGGAGGTGGTGCAGTGAGCTGGCGCAGCAAGAAGCAGAACGAGGTGGGGCAGTCCTCGTGTGAGACAGAGTACATGGCTCTGCATCATGGGGCAAAGGAGGTGGTGTGGCTGAGGCGTTTGTTGGAGGAGATCGGAGTGTGCCAAAAGGATCCAACTGTGATTTTCTGTGACAACGAGTCGGCTGTGAAGCTTGCTAAGAATGCTTGCCTTCATGGGCTGACGAAGCACATCAGGCCTAAGTGGCATTGGGTGAGGAGGCTCCTGGACAAGGAGGTGCGGCTGGAGATTGTGAAGACCCATCAGCAGGCAGCTGACATTCTCACCAAGCGCCTGGCTGAATCTGAGCATTGGAAGGGCATGAAGCTTGCTGGGATGAGTGTGCATTGAGGATGCATGCTTGAGCTATGGCATGTGGGATGATGGTTGGCAGCCAGAGGGGGAGTTTGTTGAGTGATGCTACCATTCGCATTCACGTCTGTCTGCCTCCCATCATATGTTCGTGCGTTGCATGCGTGTTGTGAGTGTGTGCAAGAATTTGTGTTTTGTGCGGTTTGGTTTTTCTGAGTGTGTGTGTGAATGTTATTTGGCTTGAGCAGATATCTGAAGTGACTCCTCTGCTCAAGAGCTTTCCGAGGAACCAAGTATCGCTTCAATCGGAGCACGAACAAGAAAGTTACGAACGTTGGAGTTCGTATGCTTTTGATATTTGGTTGTGGTGACTATGGGAAGTTGTGGGGTTGACTCAATATGGGGTACAGACTTTTGGGGGTTGGGAAATTCGTCTTTTCTACTGTAGTTGCTGCCAAATGGTTGGGAGAAACCAAACCAGGTTGGCAAGTGTGGCCAAGTTGGGTTGAGGTGGATTGTGGAGGTTGGGATAGTGACAAAGGTCAAAGTTGGGTTGCCTATGGGGAAGGGAATTGTATGGCATGGGGTTTCCTTGGTTGGGGACTCTCTTGGGACCTTCCCTCTCGTCCTCCTCATCCCCTCCTACCTGGTTCTATTGCTACTCTAACTTTCTTGTGTGAACTTGTGAGATCATTGTGATTGAGTTACGTTTTCTATGGCAGCATACCCCCTAGTGCGCCGAAGTTCATAACTCGAGTTATACTCCATATTCTGATACTATTCAAATTGGGAAAGATAGCCACGGTCAAGGGCTACAACATACTCGAGTTTGAAAGAATTCTAACAGTGGACCTTTCGTCGACGACGTTTCTTGTGACGACGACTTTTCTGTCCAGAATTGTAGTTGACGATTTTGAGATATTTCAGCCCCTAATCTTCATAGACTCCGTCCTTAATCTCTAACAGGTTATTGATGTCACTGCGAATCTCTTGAGACGGTTATTGATGTCACTGCGAATCTCTTGAGACGGTTATTGATGTCACTGCGAATCTCTTGAGACGGTTATTGATGTCACTGCGAATCTCTTGAGACGGTTATTGATGTCACTGCGAATCTCTTGAGACGGTTATTGATGTCACTGCGAATCTCTTGAGACGGTTATTGATGTCACTGCGAATCTCTTGAGACGGTTACTGATGTCACTGCGAATCTCTTGAGACGGTTATTGATGTCACTGCGAATCTCTTGAGACGGTTATTGATGTCACTGCGAATCTCTTGAGACGGTTATTGATGTCACTGCGAATCTCTTGAGACGGTTATTGATGTCACTGCGAATCTCTTGAGACGGTTATTGATGTCACTGCGAATCTCTTGAGACGGTTATTGATGTCACTGCGAATCTCTTGAGACGGTTATTGATGTCACTGCGAATCTCTTGAGACGGTTATTGATGTCACTGCGAATCTCTTGAGACGGTTATTGATGTCACTGCGAATCTCTTGAGACGGTTATTGATGTCACTGCGAATCTCTTGAGACGGTTATTGATGTCACTGCGAATCTCTTGAGACGGTTATTGATGTCACTGCGAATCTCTTGAGACGGTTATTGATGTCACTGCGAATCTCTTGAGACGGTTATTGATGTCACTGCGAATCTCTTGAGACGGTTATTGATGTCACTGCGAATCTCTTGAGACGGTTATTGATGTCACTGCGAATCTCTTGAGACGGTTATTGATGTCACTGCGAATCTCTTGAGACGGTTATTGATGTCACTGCGAATCTCTTGAGACGGTTATTGATGTCACTGCGAATCTCTTGAGACGGTTATTGATGTCACTGCGAATCTCTTGAGACGGTTATTGATGTCACTGCGAATCTCTTGAGACGGTTATTGATGTCACTGCGAATCTCTTGAGACGGTTATTGATGTCACTGCGAATCTCTTGAGACGGTTATTGATGTCACTGCGAATCTCTTGAGACGGTTATTGATGTCACTGCGAATCTCTTGAGACGGTTATTGATGTCACTGCGAATCTCTTGAGACGGTTATTGATGTCACTGCGAATCTCTTGAGACGGTTATTGATGTCACTGCGAATCTCTTGAGACGGTTATTGATGTCACTGCGAATCTCTTGAGACGGTTATTGATGTCACTGCGAATCTCTTGAGACGGTTATTGATGTCACTGCGAATCTCTTGAGACGGTTATTGATGTCACTGCGAATCTCTTGAGACGGTTATTGATGTCACTGCGAATCTCTTGAGACGGTTATTGATGTCACTGCGAATCTCTTGAGACGGTTATTGATGTCACTGCGAATCTCTTGAGACGGTTATTGATGTCACTGCGAATCTCTTGAGACGGTTATTGATGTCACTGCGAATCTCTTGAGACGGTTATTGATGTCACTGCGAATCTCTTGAGACGGTTATTGATGTCACTGCGAATCTCTTGAGACGGTTATTGATGTCACTGCGAATCTCTTGAGACGGTTATTGATGTCACTGCGAATCTCTTGAGACGGTTATTGATGTCACTGCGAATCTCTTGAGACGGTTATTGATGTCACTGCGAATCTCTTGAGACGGTTATTGATGTCACTGCGAATCTCTTGAGACGGTTATTGATGTCACTGCGAATCTCTTGAGACGGTTATTGATGTCACTGCGAATCTCTTGAGACGGTTATTGATGTCACTGCGAATCTCTTGAGACGGTTATTGATGTCACTGCGAATCTCTTGAGACGGTTATTGATGTCACTGCGAATCTCTTGAGACGGTTATTGATGTCACTGCGAATCTCTTGAGACGGTTATTGATGTCACTGCGAATCTCTTGAGACGGTTATTGATGTCACTGCGAATCTCTTGAGACGGTTATTGATGTCACTGCGAATCTCTTGAGACGGTTATTGATGTCACTGCGAATCTCTTGAGACGGTTATTGATGTCACTGCGAATCTCTTGAGACGGTTATTGATGTCACTGCGAATCTCTTGAGACGGTTATTGATGTCACTGCGAATCTCTTGAGACGGTTATTGATGTCACTGCGAATCTCTTGAGACGGTTATTGATGTCACTGCGAATCTCTTGAGACGGTTATTGATGTCACTGCGAATCTCTTGAGACGGTTATTGATGTCACTGCGAATCTCTTGAGACGGTTATTGATGTCACTGCGAATCTCTTGAGACGGTTATTGATGTCACTGCGAATCTCTTGAGACGGTTATTGATGTCACTGCGAATCTCTTGAGACGGTTATTGATGTCACTGCGAATCTCTTGAGACGGTTATTGATGTCACTGCGAATCTCTTGAGACGGTTATTGATGTCACTGCGAATCTCTTGAGACGGTTATTGATGTCACTGCGAATCTCTTGAGACGGTTATTGATGTCACTGCGAATCTCTTGAGACGGTTATTGATGTCACTGCGAATCTCTTGAGACGGTTATTGATGTCACTGCGAATCTCTTGAGACGGTTATTGATGTCACTGCGAATCTCTTGAGACGGTTATTGATGTCACTGCGAATCTCTTGAGACGGTTATTGATGTCACTGCGAATCTCTTGAGACGGTTATTGATGTCACTGCGAATCTCTTGAGACGGTTATTGATGTCACTGCGAATCTCTTGAGACGGTTATTGATGTCACTGCGAATCTCTTGAGACGGTTATTGATGTCACTGCGAATCTCTTGAGACGGTTATTGATGTCACTGCGAATCTCTTGAGACGGTTATTGATGTCACTGCGAATCTCTTGAGACGGTTATTGATGTCACTGCGAATCTCTTGAGACGGTTATTGATGTCACTGCGAATCTCTTGAGACGGTTATTGATGTCACTGCGAATCTCTTGAGACGGTTATTGATGTCACTGCGAATCTCTTGAGACGGTTATTGATGTCACTGCGAATCTCTTGAGACGGTTATTGATGTCACTGCGAATCTCTTGAGACGGTTATTGATGTCACTGCGAATCTCTTGAGACGGTTATTGATGTCACTGCGAATCTCTTGAGACGGTTATTGATGTCACTGCGAATCTCTTGAGACGGTTATTGATGTCACTGCGAATCTCTTGAGACGGTTATTGATGTCACTGCGAATCTCTTGAGACGGTTATTGATGTCACTGCGAATCTCTTGAGACGGTTATTGATGTCACTGCGAATCTCTTGAGACGGTTATTGATGTCACTGCGAATCTCTTGAGACGGTTATTGATGTCACTGCGAATCTCTTGAGACGGTTATTGATGTCACTGCGAATCTCTTGAGACGGTTATTGATGTCACTGCGAATCTCTTGAGACGGTTATTGATGTCACTGCGAATCTCTTGAGACGGTTATTGATGTCACTGCGAATCTCTTGAGACGGTTATTGATGTCACTGCGAATCTCTTGAGACGGTTATTGATGTCACTGCGAATCTCTTGAGACGGTTATTGATGTCACTGCGAATCTCTTGAGACGGTTATTGATGTCACTGCGAATCTCTTGAGACGGTTATTGATGTCACTGCGAATCTCTTGAGACGGTTATTGATGTCACTGCGAATCTCTTGAGACGGTTATTGATGTCACTGCGAATCTCTTGAGACGGTTATTGATGTCACTGCGAATCTCTTGAGACGGTTATTGATGTCACTGCGAATCTCTTGAGACGGTTATTGATGTCACTGCGAATCTCTTGAGACGGTTATTGATGTCACTGCGAATCTCTTGAGACGGTTATTGATGTCACTGCGAATCTCTTGAGACGGTTATTGATGTCACTGCGAATCTCTTGAGGAGGTTATTGATGTCACTGCGAATCTCTTGAGACGGTTATTGATGTCACTGCGAATCTCTTGAGACGGTTATTGATGTCACTGCGAATCTCTTGAGACGGTTATTGATGTCACTGCGAATCTCTTGAGACGGTTATTGATGTCACTGCGAATCTCTTGAGACGGTTATTGATGTCACTGCGAATCTCTTGAGACGGTTATTGATGTCACTGCGAATCTCTTGAGACGGTTATTGATGTCACTGCGAATCTCTTGAGACGGTTATTGATGTCACTGCGAATCTCTTGAGACGGTTATTGATGTCACTGCGAATCTCTTGAGACGGTTATTGATGTCACTGCGAATCTCTTGAGACGGTTATTGATGTCACTGCGAATCTCTTGAGACGGTTATTGATGTCACTGCGAATCTCTTGAGACGGTTATTGATGTCACTGCGAATCTCTTGAGACGGTTATTGATGTCACTGCGAATCTCTTGAGACGGTTATTGATGTCACTGCGAATCTCTTGAGACGGTTATTGATGTCACTGCGAATCTCTTGAGACGGTTATTGATGTCACTGCGAATCTCTTGAGACGGTTATTGATGTCACTGCGAATCTCTTGAGACGGTTATTGATGTCACTGCGAATCTCTTGAGACGGTTATTGATGTCACTGCGAATCTCTTGAGACGGTTATTGATGTCACTGCGAATCTCTTGAGACGGTTATTGATGTCACTGCGAATCTCTTGAGACGGTTATTGATGTCACTGCGAATCTCTTGAGACGGTTATTGATGTCACTGCGAATCTCTTGAGACGGTTATTGATGTCACTGCGAATCTCTTGAGACGGTTATTGATGTCACTGCGAATCTCTTGAGACGGTTATTGATGTCACTGCGAATCTCTTGAGACGGTTATTGATGTCACTGCGAATCTCTTGAGACGGTTATTGATGTCACTGCGAATCTCTTGAGACGGTTATTGATGTCACTGCGAATCTCTTGAGACGGTTATTGATGTCACTGCGAATCTCTTGAGACGGTTATTGATGTCACTGCGAATCTCTTGAGACGGTTATTGATGTCACTGCGAATCTCTTGAGACGGTTATTGATGTCACTGCGAATCTCTTGAGACGGTTATTGATGTCACTGCGAATCTCTTGAGACGGTTATTGATGTCACTGCGAATCTCTTGAGACGGTTATTGATGTCACTGCGAATCTCTTGAGACGGTTATTGATGTCACTGCGAATCTCTTGAGACGGTTATTGATGTCACTGCGAATCTCTTGAGACGGTTATTGATGTCACTGCGAATCTCTTGAGACGGTTATTGATGTCACTGCGAATCTCTTGAGACGGTTATTGATGTCACTGCGAATCTCTTGAGACGGTTATTGATGTCACTGCGAATCTCTTGAGACGGTTATTGATGTCACTGCGAATCTCTTGAGACGGTTATTGATGTCACTGCGAATCTCTTGAGACGGTTATTGATGTCACTGCGAATCTCTTGAGACGGTTATTGATGTCACTGCGAATCTCTTGAGACGGTTATTGATGTCACTGCGAATCTCTTGAGACGGTTATTGATGTCACTGCGAATCTCTTGAGACGGTTACTGATGTCACTGCGAATCTCTTGAGACGGTTATTGATGTCACTGCGAATCTCTTGAGACGGTTATTGATGTCACTGCGAATCTCTTGAGACGGTTATTGATGTCACTGCGAATCTCTTGAGACGGTTATTGATGGTCACTGCGAATCTCTTGAGACGGTTATTGATGTCACTGCGAATCTCTTGAGACGGTTATTGATGTCACTGCGAATCTCTTGAGACGGTTATTGATGTCACTGCGAATCTCTTGAGACGGTTATTGATGTCACTGCGAATCTCTTGAGACGGTTATTGATGTCACTGCGAATCTCTTGAGACGGTTATTGATGTCACTGCGAATCTCTTGAGACGGTTATTGATGTCACTGCGAATCTCTTGAGACGGTTATTGATGTCACTGCGAATCTCTTGAGACGGTTATTGATGTCACTGCGAATCTCTTGAGACGGTTATTGATGTCACTGCGAATCTCTTGAGACGGTTATTGATGTCACTGCGAATCTCTTGAGACGGTTATTGATGTCACTGCGAATCTCTTGAGACGGTTATTGATGTCACTGCGAATCTCTTGAGACGGTTATTGATGTCACTGCGAATCTCTTGAGACGGTTATTGATGTCACTGCGAATCTCTTGAGACGGTTATTGATGTCACTGCGAATCTCTTGAGACGGTTATTGATGTCACTGCGAATCTCTTGAGACGGTTATTGATGTCACTGCGAATCTCTTGAGACGGTTATTGATGTCACTGCGAATCTCTTGAGACGGTTATTGATGTCACTGCGAATCTCTTGAGACGGTTATTGATGTCACTGCGAATCTCTTGAGACGGTTATTGATGTCACTGCGAATCTCTTGAGACGGTTATTGATGTCACTGCGAATCTCTTGAGACGGTTATTGATGTCACTGCGAATCTCTTGAGACGGTTATTGATGTCACTGCGAATCTCTTGAGACGGTTATTGATGTCACTGCGAATCTCTTGAGACGGTTATTGATGTCACTGCGAATCTCTTGAGACGGTTATTGATGTCACTGCGAATCTCTTGAGACGGTTATTGATGTCACTGCGAATCTCTTGAGACGGTTATTGATGTCACTGCGAATCTCTTGAGACGGTTATTGATGTCACTGCGAATCTCTTGAGACGGTTATTGATGTCACTGCGAATCTCTTGAGACGGTTATTGATGTCACTGCGAATCTCTTGAGACGGTTATTGATGTCACTGCGAATCTCTTGAGACGGTTATTGATGTCACTTGCGAATCTCTTGAGACGGTTATTGATGTCACTGCGAATCTCTTGAGACGGTTATTGATGTCACTGCGAATCTCTTGAGACGGTTATTGATGTCACTGCGAATCTCTTGAGACGGTTATTGATGTCACTGCGAATCTCTTGAGACGGTTATTGATGTCACTGCGAATCTCTTGAGACGGTTATTGATGTCACTGCGAATCTCTTGAGACGGTTATTGATGTCACTGCGAATCTCTTGAGACGGTTATTGATGTCACTGCGAATCTCTTGAGACGGTTATTGATGTCACTGCGAATCTCTTGAGACGGTTATTGATGTCACTGCGAATCTCTTGAGACGGTTATTGATGTCACTGCGAATCTCTTGAGACGGTTATTGATGTCACTGCGAATCTCTTGAGACGGTTATTGATGTCACTGCGAATCTCTTGAGACGGTTATTGATGTCACTGCGAATCTCTTGAGACGGTTATTGATGTCACTGCGAATCTCTTGAGACGGTTATTGATGTCACTGCGAATCTCTTGAGACGGTTATTGATGTCACTGCGAATCTCTTGAGACGGTTATTGATGTCACTGCGAATCTCTTGAGACGGTTATTGATGTCACTGCGAATCTCTTGAGACGGTTATTGATGTCACTGCGAATCTCTTGAGACGGTTATTGATGTCACTGCGAATCTCTTGAGACGGTTATTGATGTCACTGCGAATCTCTTGAGACGGTTATTGATGTCACTGCGAATCTCTTGAGACGGTTATTGATGTCACTGCGAATCTCTTGAGACGGTTATTGATGTCACTGCGAATCTCTTGAGACGGTTATTGATGTCACTGCGAATCTCTTGAGACGGTTATTGATGTCACTGCGAATCTCTTGAGACGGTTATTGATGTCACTGCGAATCTCTTGAGACGGTTATTGATGTCACTGCGAATCTCTTGAGACGGTTATTGATGTCACTGCGAATCTCTTGAGACGGTTATTGATGTCACTGCGAATCTCTTGAGACGGTTATTGATGTCACTGCGAATCTCTTGAGACGGTTATTGATGTCACTGCGAATCTCTTGAGACGGTTATTGATGTCACTGCGAATCTCTTGAGACGGTTATTGATGTCACTGCGAATCTCTTGAGACGGTTATTGATGTCACTGCGAATCTCTTGAGACGGTTATTGATGTCACTGCGAATCTCTTGAGACGGTTATTGATGTCACTGCGAATCTCTTGAGACGGTTATTGATGTCACTGCGAATCTCTTGAGACGGTTATTGATGTCACTGCGAATCTCTTGAGACGGTTATTGATGTCACTGCGAATCTCTTGAGACGGTTATTGATGTCACTGCGAATCTCTTGAGACGGTTATTGATGTCACTGCGAATCTCTTGAGACGGTTATTGATGTCACTGCGAATCTCTTGAGACGGTTATTGATGTCACTGCGAATCTCTTGAGACGGTTATTGATGTCACTGCGAATCTCTTGAGACGGTTATTGATGTCACTGCGAATCTCTTGAGACGGTTATTGATGTCACTGCGAATCTCTTGAGACGGTTATTGATGTCACTGCGAATCTCTTGAGACGGTTATTGATGTCACTGCGAATCTCTTGAGACGGTTATTGATGTCACTGCGAATCTCTTGAGACGGTTATTGATGTCACTGCGAATCTCTTGAGACGGTTATTGATGTCACTGCGAATCTCTTGAGACGGTTATTGATGTCACTGCGAATCTCTTGAGACGGTTATTGATGTCACTGCGAATCTCTTGAGACGGTTATTGATGTCACTGCGAATCTCTTGAGACGGTTATTGATGTCACTGCGAATCTCTTGAGACGGTTATTGATGTCACTGCGAATCTCTTGAGACGGTTATTGATGTCACTGCGAATCTCTTGAGACGGTTATTGATGTCACTGCGAATCTCTTGAGACGGTTATTGATGTCACTGCGAATCTCTTGAGACGGTTATTGATGTCACTGCGAATCTCTTGAGACGGTTATTGATGTCACTGCGAATCTCTTGAGACGGTTATTGATGTCACTGCGAATCTCTTGAGACGGTTATTGATGTCACTGCGAATCTCTTGAGACGGTTATTGATGTCACTGCGAATCTCTTGAGACGGTTATTGATGTCACTGCGAATCTCTTGAGACGGTTATTGATGTCACTGCGAATCTCTTGAGACGGTTATTGATGTCACTGCGAATCTCTTGAGACGGTTATTGATGTCACTGCGAATCTCTTGAGACGGTTATTGATGTCACTGCGAATCTCTTGAGACGGTTATTGATGTCACTGCGAATCTCTTGAGACGGTTATTGATGTCACTGCGAATCTCTTGAGACGGTTATTGATGTCACTGCGAATCTCTTGAGACGGTTATTGATGTCACTGCGAATCTCTTGAGACGGTTATTGATGTCACTGCGAATCTCTTGAGACGGTTATTGATGTCACTGCGAATCTCTTGAGACGGTTATTGATGTCACTGCGAATCTCTTGAGACGGTTATTGATGTCACTGCGAATCTCTTGAGACGGTTATTGATGTCACTGCGAATCTCTTGAGACGGTTATTGATGTCACTGCGAATCTCTTGAGACGGTTATTGATGTCACTGCGAATCTCTTGAGACGGTTATTGATGTCACTGCGAATCTCTTGAGACGGTTATTGATGTCACTGCGAATCTCTTGAGACGGTTATTGATGTCACTGCGAATCTCTTGAGACGGTTATTGATGTCACTGCGAATCTCTTGAGACGGTTATTGATGTCACTGCGAATCTCTTGAGACGGTTATTGATGTCACTGCGAATCTCTTGAGACGGTTATTGATGTCACTGCGAATCTCTTGAGACGGTTATTGATGTCACTGCGAATCTCTTGAGACGGTTATTGATGTCACTGCGAATCTCTTGAGACGGTTATTGATGTCACTGCGAATCTCTTGAGACGGTTATTGATGTCACTGCGAATCTCTTGAGACGGTTATTGATGTCACTGCGAATCTCTTGAGACGGTTATTGATGTCACTGCGAATCTCTTGAGACGGTTATTGATGTCACTGCGAATCTCTTGAGACGGTTATTGATGTCACTGCGAATCTCTTGAGACGGTTATTGATGTCACTGCGAATCTCTTGAGACGGTTATTGATGTCACTGCGAATCTCTTGAGACGGTTATTGATGTCACTGCGAATCTCTTGAGACGGTTATTGATGTCACTGCGAATCTCTTGAGACGGTTATTGATGTCACTGCGAATCTCTTGAGACGGTTATTGATGTCACTGCGAATCTCTTGAGACGGTTATTGATGTCACTGCGAATCTCTTGAGACGGTTATTGATGTCACTGCGAATCTCTTGAGACGGTTATTGATGTCACTGCGAATCTCTTGAGACGGTTATTGATGTCACTGCGAATCTCTTGAGACGGTTATTGATGTCACTGCGAATCTCTTGAGACGGTTATTGATGTCACTGCGAATCTCTTGAGACGGTTATTGATGTCACTGCGAATCTCTTGAGACGGTTATTGATGTCACTGCGAATCTCTTGAGACGGTTATTGATGTCACTGCGAATCTCTTGAGACGGTTATTGATGTCACTGCGAATCTCTTGAGACGGTTATTGATGTCACTGCGAATCTCTTGAGACGGTTATTGATGTCACTGCGAATCTCTTGAGACGGTTATTGATGTCACTGCGAATCTCTTGAGACGGTTATTGATGTCACTGCGAATCTCTTGAGACGGTTATTGATGTCACTGCGAATCTCTTGAGACGGTTATTGATGTCACTGCGAATCTCTTGAGACGGTTATTGATGTCACTGCGAATCTCTTGAGACGGTTATTGATGTCACTGCGAATCTCTTGAGACGGTTATTGATGTCACTGCGAATCTCTTGAGACGGTTATTGATGTCACTGCGAATCTCTTGAGACGGTTATTGATGTCACTGCGAATCTCTTGAGACGGTTATTGATGTCACTGCGAATCTCTTGAGACGGTTATTGATGTCACTGCGAATCTCTTGAGACGGTTATTGATGTCACTGCGAATCTCTTGAGACGGTTATTGATGTCACTGCGAATCTCTTGAGACGGTTATTGATGTCACTGCGAATCTCTTGAGACGGTTATTGATGTCACTGCGAATCTCTTGAGACGGTTATTGATGTCACTGCGAATCTCTTGAGACGGTTATTGATGTCACTGCGAATCTCTTGAGACGGTTATTGATGTCACTGCGAATCTCTTGAGACGGTTATTGATGTCACTGCGAATCTCTTGAGACGGTTATTGATGTCACTGCGAATCTCTTGAGACGGTTATTGATGTCACTGCGAATCTCTTGAGACGGTTATTGATGTCACTGCGAATCTCTTGAGACGGTTATTGATGTCACTGCGAATCTCTTGAGACGGTTATTGATGTCACTGCGAATCTCTTGAGACGGTTATTGATGTCACTGCGAATCTCTTGAGACGGTTATTGATGTCACTGCGAATCTCTTGAGACGGTTATTGATGTCACTGCGAATCTCTTGAGACGGTTATTGATGTCACTGCGAATCTCTTGAGACGGTTACTGATGTCACTGCGAATCTCTTGAGACGGTTATTGATGTCACTGCGAATCTCTTGAGACGGTTATTGATGTCACTGCGAATCTCTTGAGACGGTTATTGATGTCACTGCGAATCTCTTGAGACGGTTATTGATGTCACTGCGAATCTCTTGAGACGGTTATTGATGTCACTGCGAATCTCTTGAGACGGTTATTGATGTCACTGCGAATCTCTTGAGACGGTTATTGATGTCACTGCGAATCTCTTGAGACGGTTATTGATGTCACTGCGAATCTCTTGAGACGGTTATTGATGTCACTGCGAATCTCTTGAGACGGTTATTGATGTCACTGCGAATCTCTTGAGACGGTTATTGATGTCACTGCGAATCTCTTGAGACGGTTATTGATGTCACTGCGAATCTCTTGAGACGGTTATTGATGTCACTGCGAATCTCTTGAGACGGTTATTGATGTCACTGCGAATCTCTTGAGACGGTTATTGATGTCACTGCGAATCTCTTGAGACGGTTACTTGATGTCACTGCGAATCTCTTGAGACGGTTATTGATGTCACTGCGAATCTCTTGAGACGGTTATTGATGTCACTGCGAATCTCTTGAGACGGTTATTGATGTCACTGCGAATCTCTTGAGACGGTTATTGATGTCACTGCGAATCTCTTGAGACGGTTACTGATGTCACTGCGAATCTCTTGAGACGGTTATTGATGTCACTGCGAATCTCTTGAGACGGTTATTGATGTCACTGCGAATCTCTTGAGACGGTTATTGATGTCACTGCGAATCTCTTGAGACGGTTATTGATGTCACTGCGAATCTCTTGAGACGGTTATTGATGTCACTGCGAATCTCTTGAGACGGTTATTGATGTCACTGCGAATCTCTTGAGACGGTTATTGATGTCACTGCGAATCTCTTGAGACGGTTATTGATGTCACTGCGAATCTCTTGAGACGGTTATTGATGTCACTGCGAATCTCTTGAGACGGTTATTGATGTCACTGCGAATCTCTTGAGACGGTTATTGATGTCACTGCGAATCTCTTGAGACGGTTATTGATGTCACTGCGAATCTCTTGAGACGGTTATTGATGTCACTGCGAATCTCTTGAGACGGTTATTGATGTCACTGCGAATCTCTTGAGACGGTTATTGATGTCACTGCGAATCTCTTGAGACGGTTATTGATGTCACTGCGAATCTCTTGAGACGGTTATTGATGTCACTGCGAATCTCTTGAGACGGTTATTGATGTCACTGCGAATCTCTTGAGACGGTTATTGATGTCACTGCGAATCTCTTGAGACGGTTATTGATGTCACTGCGAATCTCTTGAGACGGTTATTGATGTCACTGCGAATCTCTTGAGACGGTTATTGATGTCACTGCGAATCTCTTGAGACGGTTATTGATGTCACTGCGAATCTCTTGAGACGGTTATTGATGTCACTGCGAATCTCTTGAGACGGTTATTGATGTCACTGCGAATCTCTTGAGACGGTTATTGATGTCACTGCGAATCTCTTGAGACGGTTATTGATGTCACTGCGAATCTCTTGAGACGGTTATTGATGTCACTGCGAATCTCTTGAGACGGTTATTGATGTCACTGCGAATCTCTTGAGACGGTTATTGATGTCACTGCGAATCTCTTGAGACGGTTATTGATGTCACTGCGAATCTCTTGAGACGGTTATTGATGTCACTGCGAATCTCTTGAGACGGTTATTGATGTCACTGCGAATCTCTTGAGACGGTTATTGATGTCACTGCGAATCTCTTGAGACGGTTATTGATGTCACTGCGAATCTCTTGAGACGGTTATTGATGTCACTGCGAATCTCTTGAGACGGTTATTGATGTCACTGCGAATCTCTTGAGACGGTTATTGATGTCACTGCGAATCTCTTGAGACGGTTATTGATGTCACTGCGAATCTCTTGAGACGGTTATTGATGTCACTGCGAATCTCTTGAGACGGTTATTGATGTCACTGCGAATCTCTTGAGACGGTTATTGATGTCACTGCGAATCTCTTGAGACGGTTATTGATGTCACTGCGAATCTCTTGAGACGGTTATTGATGTCACTGCGAATCTCTTGAGACGGTTATTGATGTCACTGCGAATCTCTTGAGACGGTTATTGATGTCACTGCGAATCTCTTGAGACGGTTATTGATGTCACTGCGAATCTCTTGAGACGGTTATTGATGTCACTGCGAATCTCTTGAGACGGTTATTGATGTCACTGCGAATCTCTTGAGACGGTTATTGATGTCACTGCGAATCTCTTGAGACGGTTATTGATGTCACTGCGAATCTCTTGAGACGGTTATTGATGTCACTGCGAATCTCTTGAGACGGTTATTGATGTCACTGCGAATCTCTTGAGACGGTTATTGATGTCACTGCGAATCTCTTGAGACGGTTATTGATGTCACTGCGAATCTCTTGAGACGGTTATTGATGTCACTGCGAATCTCTTGAGACGGTTATTGATGTCACTGCGAATCTCTTGAGACGGTTATTGATGTCACTGCGAATCTCTTGAGACGGTTATTGATGTCACTGCGAATCTCTTGAGACGGTTATTGATGTCACTGCGAATCTCTTGAGACGGTTACTTGATGTCACTGCGAATCTCTTGAGACGGTTATTGATGTCACTGCGAATCTCTTGAGACGGTTATTGATGTCACTGCGAATCTCTTGAGACGGTTATTGATGTCACTGCGAATCTCTTGAGACGGTTATTGATGTCACTGCGAATCTCTTGAGACGGTTATTGATGTCACTGCGAATCTCTTGAGACGGTTATTGATGTCACTGCGAATCTCTTGAGACGGTTATTGATGTCACTGCGAATCTCTTGAGACGGTTATTGATGTCACTGCGAATCTCTTGAGACGGTTATTGATGTCACTGCGAATCTCTTGAGACGGTTATTGATGTCACTGCGAATCTCTTGAGACGGTTATTGATGTCACTGCGAATCTCTTGAGACGGTTATTGATGTCACTGCGAATCTCTTGAGACGGTTATTGATGTCACTGCGAATCTCTTGAGACGGTTATTGATGTCACTGCGAATCTCTTGAGACGGTTATTGATGTCACTGCGAATCTCTTGAGACGGTTATTGATGTCACTGCGAATCTCTTGAGACGGTTATTGATGTCACTGCGAATCTCTTGAGACGGTTATTGATGTCACTGCGAATCTCTTGAGACGGTTATTGATGTCACTGCGAATCTCTTGAGACGGTTATTGATGTCACTGCGAATCTCTTGAGACGGTTATTGATGTCACTGCGAATCTCTTGAGACGGTTATTGATGTCACTGCGAATCTCTTGAGACGGTTATTGATGTCACTGCGAATCTCTTGAGACGGTTATTGATGTCACTTGCGAATCTCTTGAGACGGTTATTGATGTCACTGCGAATCTCTTGAGACGGTTATGATGTCACTGCGAATCTCTTGAGACGGTTATTGATGTCACTGCGAATCTCTTGAGACGGTTATTGATGTCACTGCGAATCTCTTGAGACGGTTATTGATGTCACTGCGAATCTCTTGAGACGGTTATTGATGTCACTGCGAATCTCTTGAGACGGTTATTGATGTCACTGCGAATCTCTTGAGACGGTTATTGATGTCACTGCGAATCTCTTGAGACGGTTATTGATGTCACTGCGAATCTCTTGAGACGGTTATTGATGTCACTGCGAATCTCTTGAGACGGTTATTGATGTCACTGCGAATCTCTTGAGACGGTTATTGATGTCACTGGCGAATCTCTTGAGACGGTTATTGATGTCACTGCGAATCTCTTGAGACGGTTATTGATGTCACTGCGAATCTCTTGAGACGGTTATTGATGTCACTGCGAATCTCTTGAGACGGTTATTGATGTCACTGCGAATCTCTTGAGACGGTTATTGATGTCACTGCGAATCTCTTGAGACGGTTATTGATGTCACTGCGAATCTCTTGAGACGGTTATTGATGTCACTGCGAATCTCTTGAGACGGTTATTGATGTCACTGCGAATCTCTTGAGACGGTTATTGATGTCACTGCGAATCTCTTGAGACGGTTATTGATGTCACTGCGAATCTCTTGAGACGGTTACTGATGTCACTGCGAATCTCTTGAGACGGTTATTGATGTCACTGCGAATCTCTTGAGACGGTTATTGATGTCACTGCGAATCTCTTGAGACGGTTATTGATGTCACTGCGAATCTCTTGAGACGGTTATTGATGTCACTGCGAATTCTCTTGAGACGGTTATTGATGTCACTGCGAATCTCTTGAGACGGTTATTGATGTCACTGCGAATCTCTTGAGACGGTTATTGATGTCACTGCGAATCTCTTGAGACGGTTATTGATGTCACTGCGAATCTCTGAGACGGTTATTGATGTCACTGCGAATCTCTTGAGACGGTTATTGATGTCACTGCGAATCTCTTGAGACGGTTATTGATGTCACTGCGAATCTCTTGAGACGGTTATTGATGTCACTGCGAATCTCTTGAGACGGTTATTGATGTCACTGCGAATCTCTTGAGACGGTTATTGATGTCACTGCGAATCTCTTGAGACGGTTATTGATGTCACTGCGAATCTCTTGAGACGGTTATTGATGTCACTGCGAATCTCTTGAGACGGTTATTGATGTCACTGCGAATCTCTTGAGACGGTTATTGATGTCACTGCGAATCTCTTGAGACGGTTATTGATGTCACTGCGAATCTCTTGAGACGGTTATTGATGTCACTGCGAATCTCTTGAGACGGTTATTGATGTCACTGCGAATCTCTTGAGACGGTTATTGATGTCACTGCGAATCTCTTGAGACGGTTATTGATGTCACTGCGAATCTCTTGAGACGGTTATTGATGTCACTGCGAATCTCTTGAGACGGTTATTGATGTCACTGCGAATCTCTTGAGACGGTTATTGATGTCACTGCGAATCTCTTGAGACGGTTATTGATGTCACTGCGAATCTCTTGAGACGGTTACTGATGTCACTGCGAATCTCTTGAGACGGTTATTGATGTCACTGCGAATCTCTTGAGACGGTTATTGATGTCACTGCGAATCTCTTGAGACGGTTATTGATGTCACTGCGAATCTCTTGAGACGGTTATTGATGTCACTGCGAATCTCTTGAGACGGTTATTGATGTCACTGCGAATCTCTTGAGACGGTTATTGATGTCACTGCGAATCTCTTGAGACGGTTATTGATGTCACTGCGAATCTCTTGAGACGGTTATTGATGTCACTGCGAATCTCTTGAGACGGTTATTGATGTCACTGCGAATCTCTTGAGACGGTTATTGATGTCACTGCGAATCTCTTGAGACGGTTATTGATGTCACTGCGAATCTCTTGAGACGGTTATTGATGTCACTGCGAATCTCTTGAGACGGTTATTGATGTCACTGCGAATCTCTTGAGACGGTTATTGATGTCACTGCGAATCTCTTGAGACGGTTATTGATGTCACTGCGAATCTCTTGAGACGGTTATTGATGTCACTGCGAATCTCTTGAGACGGTTATTGATGTCACTGCGAATCTCTTGAGACGGTTATTGATGTCACTGCGAATCTCTTGAGACGGTTATTGATGTCACTGCGAATCTCTTGAGACGGTTATTGATGTCACTGCGAATCTCTTGAGACGGTTATTGATGTCACTGCGAATCTCTTGAGACGGTTATTGATGTCACTGCGAATCTCTTGAGACGGTTATTGATGTCACTGCGAATCTCTTGAGACGGTTATTGATGTCACTGCGAATCTCTTGAGACGGTTATTGATGTCACTGCGAATCTCTTGAGACGGTTACTTGATGTCACTGCGAATCTCTTGAGACGGTTATTGATGTCACTGCGAATCTCTTGAGACGGTTATTGATGTCACTGCGAATCTCTTGAGACGGTTATTGATGTCACTGCGAATCTCTTGAGACGGTTATTGATGTCACTGCGAATCTCTTGAGACGGTTATTGATGTCACTGCGAATCTCTTGAGACGGTTATTGATGTCACTGCGAATCTCTTGAGACGGTTATTGATGTCACTGCGAATCTCTTGAGACGGTTATTGATGTCACTGCGAATCTCTTGAGACGGTTATTGATGTCACTGCGAATCTCTTGAGACGGTTATTGATGTCACTGCGAATCTCTTGAGACGGTTATTGATGTCACTTGCGAATCTCTTGAGACGGTTATTGATGTCACTGCGAATCTCTTGAGACGGTTATTGATGTCACTGCGAATCTCTTGAGACGGTTATTGATGTCACTGCGAATCTCTTGAGACGGTTATTGATGTCACTGCGAATCTCTTGAGACGGTTATTGATGTCACTGCGAATCTCTTGAGACGGTTATTGATGTCACTGCGAATCTCTTGAGACGGTTATTGATGTCACTGCGAATCTCTTGAGACGGTTATTGATGTCACTGCGAATCTCTTGAGACGGTTATTGATGTCACTGCGAATCTCTTGAGACGGTTATTGATGTCACTGCGAATCTCTTGAGACGGTTATTGATGTCACTGCGAATCTCTTGAGACGGTTATTGATGTCACTGCGAATCTCTTGAGACGGTTATTGATGTCACTGCGAATCTCTTGAGACGGTTATTGATGTCACTGCGAATCTCTTGAGACGGTTATTGATGTCACTGCGAATCTCTTGAGACGGTTATTGATGTCACTGCGAATCTCTTGAGACGGTTATTGATGTCACTGCGAATCTCTTGAGACGGTTATTGATGTCACTGCGAATCTCTTGAGACGGTTATTGATGTCACTGCGAATCTCTTGAGACGGTTATTGATGTCACTGCGAATCTCTTGAGACGGTTATTGATGTCACTGCGAATCTCTTGAGACGGTTATTGATGTCACTGCGAATCTCTTGAGACGGTTATTGATGTCACTGCGAATCTCTTGAGACGGTTATTGATGTCACTGCGAATCTCTTGAGACGGTTATTGATGTCACTGCGAATCTCTTGAGACGGTTATTGATGTCACTGCGAATCTCTTGAGACGGTTATTGATGTCACTGCGAATCTCTTGAGACGGTTATTGATGTCACTGCGAATCTCTTGAGACGGTTATTGATGTCACTGCGAATCTCTTGAGACGGTTATTGATGTCACTGCGAATCTCTTGAGACGGTTATTGATGTCACTGCGAATCTCTTGAGACGGTTATTGATGTCACTGCGAATCTCTTGAGACGGTTATTGATGTCACTGCGAATCTCTTGAGACGGTTATTGATGTCACTTGCGAATCTCTTGAGACGGTTTCCTGCGAATCTCTTGAGACGGTTATTGATGTCACTGCGAATCTCTTGAGACGGTTATTGATGTCACTGCGAATCTCTTGAGACGGTTATTGATGTCACTGCGAATCTCTTGAGACGGTTATTGATGTCACTGCGAATCTCTTGAGACGGTTATTGATGTCACTGCGAATCTCTTGAGACGGTTATTGATGTCACTGCGAATCTCTTGAGACGGTTATTGATGTCACTGCGAATCTCTTGAGACGGTTATTGATGTCACTGCGAATCTCTTGAGACGGTTATTGATGTCACTGCGAATCTCTTGAGACGGTTATTGATGTCACTGCGAATCTCTTGAGACGGTTATTGATGTCACTGCGAATCTCTTGAGACGGTTATTGATGTCACTGCGAATCTCTTGAGACGGTTATTGATGTCACTGCGAATCTCTTGAGACGGTTATTGATGTCACTGCGAATCTCTTGAGACGGTTATTGATGTCACTGCGAATCTCTTGAGACGGTTATTGATGTCACTGCGAATCTCTTGAGACGGTTATTGATGTCACTGCGAATCTCTTGAGACGGTTATTGATGTCACTGCGAATCTCTTGAGACGGTTATTGATGTCACTGCGAATCTCTTGAGACGGTTATTGATGTCACTGCGAATCTCTTGAGACGGTTATTGATGTCACTGCGAATCTCTTGAGACGGTTATTGATGTCACTGCGAATCTCTTGAGACGGTTATTGATGTCACTGCGAATCTCTTGAGACGGTTATTGATGTCACTGCGAATCTCTTGAGACGGTTATTGATGTCACTGCGAATCTCTTGAGACGGTTATTGATGTCACTGCGAATCTCTTGAGACGGTTATTGATGTCACTGCGAATCTCTTGAGACGGTTATTGATGTCACTGCGAATCTCTTGAGACGGTTATTGATGTCACTGCGAATCTCTTGAGACGGTTATTGATGTCACTGCGAATCTCTTGAGACGGTTATTGATGTCACTGCGAATCTCTTGAGACGGTTATTGATGTCACTGCGAATCTCTTGAGACGGTTATTGATGTCACTGCGAATCTCTTGAGACGGTTATTGATGTCACTGCGAATCTCTTGAGACGGTTATTGATGTCACTGCGAATCTCTTGAGACGGTTATTGATGTCACTGCGAATCTCTTGAGACGGTTATTGATGTCACTTGCGAATCTCTTGAGACGGTTATTGATGTCACTGCGAATCTCTTGAGACGGTTATTGATGTCACTGCGAATCTCTTGAGACGGTTATTGATGTCACTGCGAATCTCTTGAGACGGTTATTGATGTCACTGCGAATCTCTTGAGACGGTTATTGATGTCACTGCGAATCTCTTGAGACGGTTATTGATGTCACTGCGAATCTCTTGAGACGGTTATTGATGTCACTGCGAATCTCTTGAGACGGTTATTGATGTCACTGCGAATCTCTTGAGACGGTTATTGATGTCACTGCGAATCTCTTGAGACGGTTATTGATGTCACTGCGAATCTCTTGAGACGGTTATTGATGTCACTGCGAATCTCTTGAGACGGTTATTGATGTCACTGCGAATCTCTTGAGACGGTTATTGATGTCACTGCGAATCTCTTGAGACGGTTATTGATGTCACTGCGAATCTCTTGAGACGGTTATTGATGTCACTGCGAATCTCTTGAGACGGTTATTGATGTCACTGCGAATCTCTTGAGACGGTTATTGATGTCACTGCGAATCTCTTGAGACGGTTATTGATGTCACTGCGAATCTCTTGAGACGGTTATTGATGTCACTGCGAATCTCTTGAGACGGTTATTGATGTCACTGCGAATCTCTTGAGACGGTTATTGATGTCACTGCGAATCTCTTGAGACGGTTATTGATGTCACTGCGAATCTCTTGAGACGGTTATTGATGTCACTGCGAATCTCTTGAGACGGTTATTGATGTCACTGCGAATCTCTTGAGACGGTTATTGATGTCACTGCGAATCTCTTGAGACGGTTATTGATGTCACTGCGAATCTCTTGAGACGGTTATTGATGTCACTGCGAATCTCTTGAGACGGTTATTGATGTCACTGCGAATCTCTTGAGACGGTTATTGATGTCACTGCGAATCTCTTGAGACGGTTATTGATGTCACTACTAGCGAATCTCTTGAGACGGTTATTGATGTCACTGCGAATCTCTTGAGACGGTTATTGATGTCACTGCGAATCTCTTGAGACGGTTATTGATGTCACTGCGAATCTCTTGAGACGGTTATTGATGTCACTGCGAATCTCTTGAGACGGTTATTGATGTCACTGCGAATCTCTTGAGACGGTTATTGATGTCACTGCGAATCTCTTGAGACGGTTATTGATGTCACTGCGAATCTCTTGAGACGGTTATTGATGTCACTGCGAATCTCTTGAGACGGTTATTGATGTCACTGCGAATCTCTTGAGACGGTTATTGATGTCACTGCGAATCTCTTGAGACGGTTATTGATGTCACTGCGAATCTCTTGAGACGGTTATTGATGTCACTGCGAATCTCTTGAGACGGTTATTGATGTCACTGCGAATCTCTTGAGACGGTTATTGATGTCACTGCGAATCTCTTGAGACGGTTATTGATGTCACTGCGAATCTCTTGAGACGGTTATTGATGTCACTGCGAATCTCTTGAGACGGTTATTGATGTCACTGCGAATCTCTTGAGACGGTTATTGATGTCACTGCGAATCTCTTGAGACGGTTATTGATGTCACTGCGAATCTCTTGAGACGGTTATTGATGTCACTGCGAATCTCTTGAGACGGTTATTGATGTCACTGCGAATCTCTTGAGACGGTTATTGATGTCACTGCGAATCTCTTGAGACGGTTATTGATGTCACTGCGAATCTCTTGAGACGGTTACTGATGTCACTGCGAATCTCTTGAGACGGTTACTTGATGTCACTGCGAATCTCTTGAGACGGTTATTGATGTCACTGCGAATCTCTTGAGACGGTTATTGATGTCACTGCGAATCTCTTGAGACGGTTATTGATGTCACTGCGAATCTCTTGAGACGGTTATTGATGTCACTGCGAATCTCTTGAGACGGTTATTGATGTCACTGCGAATCTCTTGAGACGGTTATTGATGTCACTGCGAATCTCTTGAGACGGTTATTGATGTCACTGCGAATCTCTTGAGACGGTTATTGATGTCACTGCGAATCTCTTGAGACGGTTATTGATGTCACTGCGAATCTCTTGAGACGGTTATTGATGTCACTGCGAATCTCTTGAGACGGTTATTGATGTCACTGCGAATCTCTTGAGACGGTTATTGATGTCACTGCGAATCTCTTGAGACGGTTATTGATGTCACTGCGAATCTCTTGAGACGGTTATTGATGTCACTGCGAATCTCTTGAGACGGTTATTGATGTCACTGCGAATCTCTTGAGACGGTTATTGATGTCACTGCGAATCTCTTGAGACGGTTATTGATGTCACTGCGAATCTCTTGAGACGGTTATTGATGTCACTGCGAATCTCTTGAGACGGTTATTGATGTCACTGCGAATCTCTTGAGACGGTTATTGATGTCACTGCGAATCTCTTGAGACGGTTATTGATGTCACTGCGAATCTCTTGAGACGGTTATTGATGTCACTGCGAATCTCTTGAGACGGTTATTGATGTCACTGCGAATCTCTTGAGACGGTTATTGATGTCACTGCGAATCTCTTGAGACGGTTATTGATGTCACTGCGAATCTCTTGAGACGGTTATTGATGTCACTGCGAATCTCTTGAGACGGTTATTGATGTCACTGCGAATCTCTTGAGACGGTTATTGATGTCACTGCGAATCTCTTGAGACGGTTATTGATGTCACTGCGAATCTCTTGAGACGGTTATTGATGTCACTGCGAATCTCTTGAGACGGTTATTGATGTCACTGCGAATCTCTTGAGACGGTTATTGATGTCACTGCGAATCTCTTGAGACGGTTATTGATGTCACTGCGAATCTCTTGAGACGGTTATTGATGTCACTGCGAATCTCTTGAGACGGTTATTGATGTCACTGCGAATCTCTTGAGACGGTTATTGATGTCACTGCGAATCTCTTGAGACGGTTATTGATGTCACTGCGAATCTCTTGAGACGGTTATTGATGTCACTGCGAATCTCTTGAGACGGTTATTGATGTCACTGCGAATCTCTTGAGACGGTTATTGATGTCACTGCGAATCTCTTGAGACGGTTATTGATGTCACTGCGAATCTCTTGAGACGGTTATTGATGTCACTGCGAATCTCTTGAGACGGTTATTGATGTCACTGCGAATCTCTTGAGACGGTTATTGATGTCACTGCGAATCTCTTGAGACGGTTATTGATGTCACTGCGAATCTCTTGAGACGGTTATTGATGTCACTGCGAATCTCTTGAGACGGTTATTGATGTCACTGCGAATCTCTTGAGACGGTTATTGATGTCACTGCGAATCTCTTGAGACGGTTATTGATGTCACTGCGAATCTCTTGAGACGGTTATTGATGTCACTGCGAATCTCTTGAGACGGTTATTGATGTCACTGCGAATCTCTTGAGACGGTTATTGATGTCACTGCGAATCTCTTGAGACGGTTATTGATGTCACTGCGAATCTCTTGAGACGGTTATTGATGTCACTGCGAATCTCTTGAGACGGTTATTGATGTCACTGCGAATCTCTTGAGACGGTTATTGATGTCACTGCGAATCTCTTGAGACGGTTATTGATGTCACTGCGAATCTCTTGAGACGGTTATTGATGTCACTGCGAATCTCTTGAGACGGTTATTGATGTCACTGCGAATCTCTTGAGACGGTTATTGATGTCACTGCGAATCTCTTGAGACGGTTATTGATGTCACTGCGAATCTCTTGAGACGGTTATTGATGTCACTGCGAATCTCTTGAGACGGTTATTGATGTCACTGCGAATCTCTTGAGACGGTTATTGATGTCACTGCGAATCTGGCGAATCTCTTGAGACGGTTATTGATGTCACTGCGAATCTCTTGAGACGGTTATTGATGTCACTGCGAATCTCTTGAGACGGTTATTGATGTCACTGCGAATCTCTTGAGACGGTTATTGATGTCACTGCGAATCTCTTGAGACGGTTATTGATGTCACTGCGAATCTCTTGAGACGGTTATTGATGTCACTGCGAATCTCTTGAGACGGTTATTGATGTCACTGCGAATCTCTTGAGACGATTATTGATGTCACTGCGAATCTCTTGAGGACGGTTATTGATGTCACTGCGAATCTCTTGAGACGGTTACTGATGTCACCTGCGATATCTTTTTGAGACGGTATTGATCGTCCACTGCGAATCCTCTTGAGGACGGTTATTGATGTCACTGCGAATCTCTTGAGACGGTATGAAGGAACTCTTGAGAACTGGGGGATGCACTCTGCGAATCTCTTGAGACGGTTATTGATGTCACTTCCTGCGAATCTTCTTGAGACGGTTATTGATGTCACTGCGCGAATCTCTTGAGACGGTTACTGATGTCACTCTGCGAATCTCTTGAGAGCGGTTATTGATGTCACTGCGAATCTCTTGAGACGGTTATTGATGTCACTAGCGGAGATTCTCTTGAGACGGTTACTGATGTCACTGCGAATCTCTTGTAGACGGTTATTGATGTCACTGCGAATGAATCTCGTGAGACGGTTTCCTGCGATCTTACTTACTGATGTCACTGTGCGAATCTCTCTTAGACGGTTATTGGATGTCACTGCCGAATCTCTTGAGACGGTTATTGATGTCACTGCGATCTCTCTTAGAGACGGTGTACTTGATGTCACTGCGTAATCTCTTGAGACGGTTATTGATGTCACTGCGAATCTCTTGAGACGGTTATTGATGTCACTGCGAATCTCTTGAGACGGTTATTGATGTCACTGCGAATCTCTTGAGACGGTTATTGATGTCACTGCGAATCTCTTGAGACGGTTATTGATGTCACTGCGAATCTCTTGAGACGGTTATTGATGTCACTGCGAATCTCTTGAGACGGTTATTGATGTCACTGCGAATCTCTTGAGACGGTTATTGATGTCACTGCGAATCTCTTGAGACGGTTATTGATGTCACTGCGAATCTCTTGAGACGGTTATTGATGTCACTGCGAATCTCTTGAGACGGTTATTGATGTCACTGCGAATCTCTTGAGACGGTTATTGATGTCACTGCGAATCTCTTGAGACGGTTATTGATGTCACTGCGAATCTCTTGAGACGGTTATTGATGTCACTGCGAATCTCTTGAGACGGTTATTGATGTCACTGGATACGTAACTGCGAATCTCTTGAGACGGTTATTGATGTCACTGCGAATCTCTTGAGACGGTTATTGATGTCACTGCGAATCTCTTGAGACGGTTATTGATGTCACTGCGAATCTCTTGAGACGGTTATTGATGTCACTGCGAATCTCTTGAGACGGTTATTGATGTCACTGCGAATCTCTTGAGACGGTTATTGATGTCACTGCGAATCTCTTGAGACGGTTATTGATGTCACTGCGAATCTCTTGAGACGGTTATTGATGTCACTGCGAATCTCTTGAGACGGTTATTGATGTCACTGCGAATCTCTTGAGACGGTTATTGATGTCACTGCGAATCTCTTGAGACGGTTATTGATGTCACTGCGAATCTCTTGAGACGGTTATTGATGTCACTTGCGAATCTCTTGAGACGGTTATTGATGTCACTGCGAATCTCTTGAGACGGTTATTGATGTCACTGCGAATCTCTTGAGACGGTTATTGATGTCACTGCGAATCTCTTGAGACGGTTATTGATGTCACTGCGAATCTCTTGAGACGGTTATTGATGTCACTGCGAATCTCTTGAGACGGTTATTGATGTCACTGCGAATCTCTTGAGACGGTTATTGATGTCACTTGCGAATCTCTTGAGACGGTTATTGATGTCACTGCGAATCTCTTGAGACGGTTATTGATGTCACTGCGAATCTCTTGAGACGGTTATTGATGTCACTGCGAATCTCTTGAGACGGTTATTGATGTCACTGCGAATCTCTTGAGACGGTTATTGATGTCACTGCGAATCTCTTGAGACGGTTATTGATGTCACTGGACTGGGGCGAATCTCTTGAGACGGTTATTGATGTCACTGCGAATCTCTTGAGACGGTTATTGATGTCACTGCGAATCTCTTGAGACGGTTATTGATGTCACTGCGAATCTCTTGAGACGGTTATTGATGTCACTGCGAATCTCTTGAGACGGTTATTGATGTCACTGCGAATCTCTTGAGACGGTTATTGATGTCACTGCGAATCTCTTGAGACGGTTATTGATGTCACCTGCGAATCTCTTGAGACGGTTATTGATGTCACTGCGAATCTCTTGAGACGGTTATTGATGTCACTGCGAATCTCTTGAGACGGTTATTGATGTCACTGCGAATCTCTTGAGACGGTTATTGATGTCACTGCGAATCTCTTGAGACGGTTATTGATGTCACTGCGAATCTCTTGAGACGGTTATTGATGTCACTGCGAATCTCTTGAGACGGTTATTGATGTCACTGCGAATCTCTTGAGACGGTTATTGATGTCACTGCGAATCTCTTGAGACGGTTATTGATGTCACTGCGAATCTCTTGAGACGGTTATTGATGTCACTGCGAATCTCTTGAGACGGTTATTGATGTCACTGCGAATCTCTTGAGACGGTTATTGATGTCACTTGCGAATCTCTTGAGACGGTTATTGATGTCACTGCGAATCTCTTGAGACGGTTATTGATGTCACTCTGCGAATCTCTTGAGACGGTTATTGATGTCACTGCGAATCTCTTGAGACGGTTATTGATGTCACTTGCGAATCTCTTGAGACGGTTATTGATGTCACTGCGAATCTCTTGAGACGGTTATTGATGTCACTGCGAATCTCTTGAGACGGTTATTGATGTCACTGCGAATCTCTTGAGACGGTTATTGATGTCACTGCGAATCTCTTGAGACGGTTATTGATGTCACTTGCGAATCTCTTGAGACGGTTATTGATGTCACTGCGAATCTCTTGAGACGGTTATTGATGTCACTGCGAATCTCTTGAGACGGTTATTGATGTCACTACAGCTTTCACATGCGAATCTCTTGAGACGGTTATTGATGTCACTCTGCGAATCTCTTGAGACGGTTATTGATGTCACTGCGAATCTCTTGAGACGGTTATTGATGTCACTGCGAATCTCTTGAGACGGTTATTGATGTCACTGCGAATCTCTTGAGACGGTTATTGATGTCACTGCGAATCTCTTGAGACGGTTATTGATGTCACTGCGAATCTCTTGAGACGGTTATTGATGTCACTGCGAATCTCTTGAGACGGTTATTGATGTCACTGCGAATCTCTTGAGACGGTTATTGATGTCACTCTGCGAATCTCTTGAGACGGTTATTGATGTCACTGCGAATCTCTTGAGACGGTTATTGATGTCACTGCGAATCTCTTGAGACGGTTATTGATGTCACTGCGAATCTCTTGAGACGGTTATTGATGTCACTCACTTGCGAATCTCTTGAGACGGTTATTGATGTCACTGCGAATCTCTTGAGACGGTTATTGATGTCACTGCGAATCTCTTGAGACGGTTATTGATGTCACTGCGAATCTCTTGAGACGGTTATTGATGTCACTGCGAATCTCTTGAGACGGTTATTGATGTCACTGCGAATCTCTTGAGACGGTTATTGATGTCACTGCGAATCTCTTGAGACGGTTATTGATGTCACTGCGAATCTCTTGAGACGGTTATTGATGTCACTGCGAATCTCTTGAGACGGGTTATTGATGTCACTACTGCGAATCTCGTGAGACGGTTATTGATGTCACTGCGAATCTCTTGAGACGGTTATTGATGTCACTGCGAATCTCTTGAGACGGTTATTGATGTCACTGCGAATCTCTTGAGACGGTTATTGATGTCACTGCGAATCTCTTGAGACGGTTATTGATGTCACTGCGAATCTCTTGAGACGGTTATTGATGTCACTGCGAATCTCTTGAGACGGTTATTGATGTCACTGCGAATCTCTTGAGACGGTTATTGATGTCACTGCGAATCTCTTGAGACGGTTATTGATGTCACTGCGAATCTCTTGAGACGGTTATTGATGTCACTGCGAATCTCTTGAGACGGTTATTGATGTCACTGCGAATCTCTTGAGACGGTTATTGATGTCACTGCGAATCTCTTGAGACGGTTATTGATGTCACTGCGAATCTCTTGAGACGGTTATTGATGTCACTGCGAATCTCTTGAGACGGTTATTGATGTCACTGCGAATCTCTTGAGGACGGTTATTGATGTCAACTGCGAATCTCTTGAGACGGTTATTGATGTCACTGCGAATCTCTTGAGACGGTTATTGATGTCACTGCGAATCTCTTGAGACGGTTATTGATGTCACTGCGAATCTCTTGAGACGGTTATGATGTCACTGCGAATCTCTTGAGACGGTTATTGATGTCACTGCGAATCTCTTGAGACGGTTATTGATGTCACTGCGAATCTCTTGCGACGGTTATTGATGTCACTGCGAATCTCTTGAGACGGTTATTGATGTCACTTGCGAATCTCTTGAGACGGTTATTGATGTCACTGCGAATCTCTTGAGACGGTTATTGATGTCACTGCGAATCTCTTGAGACGGTTATTGATGTCACTGCGAATCTCTTGAGACGGTTACTTGATGTCACTGCGAATCTCTTGGAGACGGTTATTGATGTCACTGCGAATCTCTTGAGACGGTTATTGATGTCACTGCGAATCTCTTGAGACGGTTATTGATGTCACTTGCGAATCTCTTGAGACGGTTATTGATGTCACTGCGAATCTCTTGAGACGGTATTGATGTCACTGCGAATCTCTTGAGACGGTTATTGATGTCACTGCGAATCTCTTGAGACGGTTATTGATGTCCACTGCGAATCTCTTGAGACGGTTATTGATGTCACTGCGAATCTCTTGAGACGGTTATTGATGTCACTGCGAATCTCTTGAGACGGTTATTGATGTCACTGCGAATCTCTTGAGACGGTTATTGATGTCACTGCGAATCTCTTGAGACGGTTATTGATGTCACTGCGAATCTCTTGAGACGGTTATTGATGTCACTGCGAATCTCTTGAGACGGTTATTGATGTCACTGCGAATCTCTTGAGACGGTTATTGATGTCACTGCGAATCTCTTGAGACGGTTATTGATGTCACTGCGAATCTCTTGAGACGGTTATTGATGTCACTGCCGAATCTCTTGAGGACGGTTATTGATGTCAACTGCGAATCTCTTGAGACGGTTATTGATGTCACCTGCGAATCTCTTGAGACGGTTATTGATGTCACTGCGAATCTCTTGAGACGGTTATTGATGTCACTGCGAATCTCTTGAGACGGTTATTGATGTCACTGCGAATCTCTTGAGACGGTTATTGATGTCACTGCGAATCTCTTGAGACGGTTATTGATGTCACTGCGAATCTCTTGAGACGGTTATTGATGTCACTGCGAATCTCTTGAGACGGTTATTGATGTCACTGCGAATCTCTTGAGACGGTTATTGATGTCACTGCGAATCTCTTGAGACGGTTATTGATGTCACTTGCGAATCTCTTGAGACGGTTATTGATGTCACTTGCGAATCTCTTGAGACGGTTATTGATGTCACTGCGAATCTCTTGAGACGGTTATTGATGTCACTGCGAATCTCTTGAGACGGTTATTGATGTCACTGCGAATCTCTTGAGACGGTTATTGATGTCACTGCGAATCTCTTGAGACGGTTATTGATGTCACTGCGAATCTCTTGAGACGGTTATTGATGTCACTGCGAATCTCTTGAGACGGTTATTGATGTCACTGCGAATCTCTTGAGACGGTTATTGATGTCACTGCGAATCTCTTGAGACGGTTATTGATGTCACTGCGAATCTCTTGAGACGGTTATTGATGTCACTGCGAATCTCTTGAGACGGTTATTGATGTCACTGCGAATCTCTTGAGACGGTTATTGATGTCACTGCGAATCTCTTGAGACGGTTTATTGATGTCACTGCGAATCTCTTGAGACGGTTATTGATGTCACTGCGAATCTCTTGAGACGGTTATTGATGTCACTGCGAATCTCTTGAGACGGTTATTGATGTCACTGCGAATCTCTTGAGACGGTTATTGATGTCACTTGCGAATCTCTTGAGACGGTTATTGATGTCACTGCGAATCTCTTGAGACGGTTATTGATGTCACTGCGAATCTCTTGAGACGGTTATTGATGTCACTTGCGAATCTCTTGAGACGGTTATTGATGTCACTGCGAATCTCTTGAGACGGTTATTGATGTCACTACTTGCGAATCTCTGAGACGGTTATTGATGTCACTTGCGAATCTCTTGAGACGGTTATTGATGTCACTGCGAATCTCTTGAGACGGTTATTGATGTCACTGCGAATCTCTTGAGACGGTTATTGATGTCACTGCGAATCTCTTGAGACGGTTATTGATGTCACTGCGAATCTCTTGAGACGGTTTATTGATGTCACTTGCGAATCTCTTGAGACGGTTATTGATGTCACTGCGAATCTCTTGAGACGGTTATTGATGTCACTGCGAATCTCTTGAGACGGTTATTGATGTCACTGCGAATCTCTTGAGACGGTTATTGATGTCACTGCGAATCTCTTGAGACGGTTATTGATGTCACTTGCGAATCTCTTGAGACGGTTATTGATGTCACTGCGAATCTCTTGAGACGGTTATTGATGTCACTACTGCGAATCTCTTGAGACGGTTATTGATGTCACTGCGAATCTCTTGAGACGGTTTATTGATGTCACTGCGAATCTCTTGAGACGGTTATTGATGTCACTTGCGAATCTCTTGAGACGGTTATTGATGTCACTGCGAATCTCTTGAGACGGTTATTGATGTCACTGCGAATCTCTTGAGACGGTTATTGATGTCCTACTGCGAATCTCTTGAGACGGTTATTGATGTCACTGCGAATCTCTTGAGACGGTTATTGATGTCACTGCGAATCTCTTGAGACGGTTATTGATGTCACTACTGCGAATCTCTTGAGACGGTTATTGATGTCACTGCGAATCTCTTGAGACGGTTATTGATGTCACTGCGAATCTCTTGAGACGTTATTGATGTCACTGCGAATCTCTTGAGACGGTTATTGATGTCACTGCGAATCTCTTGAGACGGTTATTGATGTCACTGCGAGATCTCTTGAGACGGTTATTGATGTCACTGCGAATCTCTTGAGACGGTTATTGATGTCACTGCGAATCTCTTGAGACGGTTATTGATGTCACCTGCGAATCTCTTGAGACGGTTATTGATGTCACTTGCGAATCTCTTGAGACGGTTATTGATGTCACTGCGAGATCTCTTGAGACGGTTATTGATGTCACTGCGAATCTCTTGAGACGGTTATTGATGTCACTGCGAATCTCTTGAGACGGTTATTGATGTCACTGCGAATCTCTTGAGACGGTTATTGATGTCACTTGCGAATCTCTGAGACGGTTATTGATGTCACTGCGAATCTCGGTTATTGATGTCAGCTGCGAATCTCTTGAGACGGTATTGATGTCACTGCGAATCTCTTGAGACGGTTATTGATGTCACTGCGAATCTCTTGAGACGGTTATTGATGTCACTGCGAATCTCTTGAGACGGTTATTGATGTCACTGCGAATCTCTTGAGACGGTTATTGATGTCACTTGCGAATCTCTTGAGACGGTTATTGATGTCACTGCGAATCTCTTGAGACGGTTATTGATGTCACTGCGAATCTCTTGAGACGGTTATTGATGTCACTGCGAATCTCTTGAGACGGTTATTGATGTCACTTGCGAATCTCTTGAGACGGTTATTGATGTCACTGCGAATCTCTTGAGACGGTTATTGATGTCACTGCGAATCTCTTGAGACGGTTATTGATGTCACTGCGAATCTCTTGAGACGGTTATTGATGTCACTGCGAATCTCTTGAGACGGTTATTGATGTCACTGCGAATTCTCTTGAGACGGTTATTGATGTCACTGCGAATCTCTTGAGACGGTTATTGATGTCACTGCGAATCTCTTGAGACGGTTATTGATGTCACTGCGAATCTCTTGAGACGGTTATTGATGTCCACCTGCGAATCTCTTGAGACGGTTATTGATGTCACTGCGAATCTCTTGAGACGGTTATTGATGTCACTTGCGAATACTCTTGAGGACGGTTATTGATGTCACTGCGAATCTCTTGAGGACGGTTATTATGTCACTGCGAATCTCTTGAGACGGTTATTGATGTCACTGCGAATCTCTTGAGACGGTTATTGATGTCACTGCGAATCTCTTGAGACGGTTATTGATGTCACTGCGAATCTCTTGAGACGGTTATTGATGTCACTGCGAATCTCTTGAGACGGTTATTGATGTCACTGCGAATCTCTTGAGACGGTTATTGATGTCACTGCGAATCTCTTGAGACGGTTATTGATGTCACTTGCGAATCTCTTGAGACGGTTATTGATGTCACTGCGAATCTCTTGAGACGGTTATTGATGTCACTGCGAATCTCTTGAGACGGTTATTGATGTACACCTGCGAATCTCTTGAGACGGTTATTGATGTCACTGCGAATCTCTTGAGACGGTTATTGATGTCACTGCGAATCTCTTGAGACGGTTATTGATGTCACTGCGAATCTCTTGAGACGGTTATTGATGTCACTGCGAATCTCTTGAGACGGTTATTGATGTCACTGCGAATCTCTTGAGACGGTTATTGATGTCACTGCGAATCTCTTGAGACGGTTATTGATGTCACTGCGAATCTCTTGAGACGGTTATTGATGTCCACTGCGAATCTCTTGAGACGGTTATTGATGTCACTGCGAATCTCTTGAGACGGTTATTGATGTCACTGCGAATCTCTTGAGACGGTTATTGATGTCACTGCGAATCTCTTGAGACGGTTATTGATGTCACTGCGAATCTCTTGAGACGGTTATTGATGTCACTGCGAATCTCTTGAGACGGTTATTGATGTCACTGCGAATCTCTTGAGACGGTTATTGATGTCACTGCGAATCTCTTGAGACGGTTATTGATGTCACTGCGAATCTCTTGAGACGGTTATTGATGTCACTGCGAATCTCTTGAGACGGTTATTGATGTCACTGCGAATCTCTTGAGACGGTTATTGATGTCACTTGCGAATCTCTTGAGACGGTTATTGATGTCACTGCGAATCTCTTGAGGGACGGTTATTGATGTCACTGCGAATCTCTTTGGACGGTTATTGATGTCACTGCGAATCTCTTGAGACGGTTATTGATGTCACTGCGAATCTCTTGAGACGGTTATTGATGTCACTGCGAATCTCTTGAGACGGTTATTGATGTCACTGCGAATCTCTTGAGACGGTTATTGATGTCACTGCGAATCTCTTGAGACGGTTATTGATGTCACTGCGAATCTCTTGAGACGGTTACTGATGTCACTGCGAATCTCTTGAGACGGTTATTGATGTCACTGCGAATCTCTTGAGACGGTTATTGATGTCACTGCGAATCTCTGAGACGGTTATTGATGTCACTTGCGAATCTCTTGAGACGGTTATTGATGTCACTGCGAATCTCTTGAGACGGTTATGATGTCACTGCGAATCTCTTGAGACGGTTATTGATGTCACTTGCGAATCTCTTGAGACGGTTATTGATGTCACTGCGAATCTCTTGAGACGGTTATTGATGTCACTGCGAATCTCTTGAGACGGTTATTGATGTCACTGCGAATCTCTTGAGACCGGTTATTGATGTCACTGCGAATCTCTTGAGACGGTTATTGATGTCACTGCGAATCTCTTGAGACGGTTATTGATGTCACTGCGAATCTCTTGAGACGGTTATTGATGTCACTTACTGCGAATCTCTTGAGACGGTTATTGATGTCACTTGCGAATCTCTTGAGACGGTTATTGATGTCACTGCGAATCTCTTGAGACGGTTATTGATGTCACTGCGAATCTCTTGAGACGGTTATTGATGTCACTGCGAATCTCTTGAGACGGTTATTGATGTCACTGCGAATCTCTTGAGACGGTTATTGATGTCACTGCGAATCTCTTGAGACGGTTATTGATGTCACTGCGAATCTCTTGAGACGGTTATTGATGTCACTGCGAATCTCTTGAGACGGTTATTGATGTCACTGCGAATCTCTTGAGACGGTTATTGATGTCACTGCGAATCTCTTGAGACGGTTATTGATGTCACTGCGAATCTCTTGAGACGGTTATTGATGTCACTGCGAATCTCTTGAGACGGTTATTGATGTCACTGCGAATCTCTTGAGACGGTTATTGATGTCACTGCGAATCTCTTGAGACGGTTATTGATGTCACTGCGAATCTCTTGAGACGGTTATTGATGTCACCTGCGAATCTCTTGAGACGGTTATTGATGTCACTGCGAATCTCTTGAGACGGTTATTGATGTCACTGCGATCTCTTGAGACGGTTATTGATGTCACTGCGAATCTCTTGAGACGGTTATTGATGTCACTGCGAATCTCTTGAGACGGTTATTGATGTCACTTGCGAATCTCTTGAGACGGTTATTGATGTCACTGCGAATCTCTTGAGACGGTTATTGATGTCACTGCGAATCTCTTGAGACGGTTATTGATGTCACTGCGAATCTCTTGAGACGGTTATTGATGTCACCTGCGAATCTCTTGAGACGGTTATTGATGTCACTGCGAATCTCTTGAGACGGTTATTGATGTCACTGCGAATCTCTTGAGACGGTTATTGATGTCACTGCGAATCTCTTGAGACGGTTATTGATGTCACTGCGAATCTCTTGAGACGGTTATTGATGTCACTGCGAATCTCTTGAGACGGTTATTGATGTCACTGCGAATCTCTTGAGACGGTTATTGATGTCACTGCGAATCTCTTGAGACGGTTATTGATGTCACTGCGATCTCTTGAGACGGTTATTGATGTCACTGCGAATCTCTTGAGACGGTTATTGATGTCACTGCGAATCTCTTGAGACGGTTATTGATGTCACTGCGAATCTCTTGAGACGGTTATTGATGTCACTGCGAATCTCTTGAGACGGTTATTGATGTCACTGCGAATCTCTTGAGACGGTTATTGATGTCACTGCGAATCTCTTGAGACGGTTATTGATGTCACTGCGAATCTCTTGAGACGGTTATTGATGTCACTGCGAATCTCTTGAGACGGTTATTGATGTCACTGCGAATCTCTTGAGACGGTTATTGATGTCACTGCGAATCTCTTGAGACGGTTATTGATGTCACTGCGAATCTCTTGAGACGGTTATTGATGTCACTGCGAATCTCTTGAGACGGTTATTGATGTCACTGCGAATCTCTTGAGACGGTTATTGATGTCACTGCGAATCTCTTGAGACGGTTATTGATGTCACTGCGAATCTCTTGAGACGGTTATTGATGTCACTGCGAATCTCTTGAGACGGTTATTGATGTCACTGCGAATCTCTTGAGACGGTTATTGATGTCACTGCGAATCTCTTGAGACGGTTATTGATGTCACTGCGAATCTCTTGAGACGGTTATTGATGTCACTGCGAATCTCTTGAGACGGTTATTGATGTCACTGCGAATCTCTTGAGACGGTTATTGATGTCACTGCGAATCTCTTGAGACGGTTATTGATGTCACTGCGAATCTCTTGAGACGGTTATTGATGTCACTGCGAATCTCTTGAGACGGTTATTGATGTCACTGCGAATCTCTTGAGACGGTTATTGATGTCACTGCGAATCTCTTGAGACGGTTATTGATGTCACTGCGAATCTCTTGAGACGGTTATTGATGTCACTGCGAATCTCTTGAGACGGTTATTGATGTCACTGCGAATCTCTTGAGACGGTTATTGATGTCACTGCGAATCTCTTGAGACGGTTATTGATGTTCACTGCGAATCTCTTGAGACGGTTATTGATGTCACTGCGAATCTCTTGAGACGGTTATTGATGTCACTGCGAATCTCTTGAGACGGTTATTGATGTCACTGCGAATCTCTTGAGACGGTTATTGATGTCACTGCGAATCTCTTGAGACGGTTATTGATGTCACTGCGAATCTCTTGAGACGGTTATTGATGTCACTGCGAATCTCTTGAGACGGTTATTGATGTCACTGCGAATCTCTTGAGACGGTTATTGATGTCACTGCGAATCTCTTGAGACGGTTATTGATGTCACTGCGAATCTCTGGAGACGGTTATTGATGTCACTGCGAATCTCTTGAGACGGTTATTGATGTCACTGCGAATCTCTTGAGACGGTTATTGATGTCACTGCGAATCTCTTGAGACGGTTTATTGATGTCACTGCGGAATCTCTTGAGACGGTTATTGATGTCACTGCGAATCTCTTGAGACGGTTATTGATGTCACTGCGAATCTCTTGAGACGGTTATTGATGTCACTGCGACTCTCTGAGACGTTATTGATGTCACTGCGCATCTCTTGAGACGGTTATTGATGTCACTGCGAATCTCTTGAGACGGTTATTGATGTCACTGCGAATCTCT
The DNA here is from genome assembly GCA_947471745.1 of Closterium sp. Naga37s-1. NCBI lineage: Eukaryota > Viridiplantae > Streptophyta > Zygnematophyceae > Desmidiales > Closteriaceae > Closterium > Closterium sp. Naga37s-1. The sequence continues at coordinate 49,267 of CANJKZ010000904.1, forward strand.
TGAGACGGTTATTGATGTCACTGCGAATCTCTGAGACGGTTATTGATGTCACTGCGAATCTCTTGAGACGGTTATTGATGTCACTGCGAATCTCTTGAGACGGTTATTGATGTCACTGCGAATCTCTTGAGACGGTTATTGATGTCACTGCGAATCTCTTGAGACGGTTATGATGTCACTGCGAATCTCTTTGAGACGGTTATTGATGTCACTGCGAATCTCTTGAGACGGTTATTGATGTCACTGCGAATCTCTTGAGACGGTTATTGATGTCACTTGCGAATCTCTTGAGACGGTTATTGATGTCACTGCGAATCTCTTGAGACGGTTATTGATGTCACTGCGAATCTTGGACGGTTTGATGTCCCTGCGAATCTCTTGAGACGGTTATTGATGTCACTGCGAATCTCTTGAGACGGTTATTGATGTCACTGCGAATCTCTTGAGACGGTTATTGATGTCACTGCGAATCTCTTGAGACGGTTATTGATGTCACTGCGAATCTCTTGAGACGGTTATTGATGTCACTGCGAATCTCTTGAGACGGTTATTGATGTCACTTGCGAATCTCTTGAGACGGTTATTGATGTCACTGCGAATCTCTTGAGACGGTTATTGATGTCACTGCGAATCTCTTGAGACGGTTATTGATGTCACTGCGAATCTCTTGAGACGGTTATTGATGTCACTGCGAATCTCTTGAGACGGTTATTGATGTCACTGCGAATCTCTTGAGACGGTTATTGATGTCACTGCGAATCTCTTGAGACGGTTATTGATGTCACTGCGAATCTCTTGAGACGGTTATTGATGTCACTGCGAATCTCTTGAGACGGTTATTGATGTCACTGCGAATCTCTTGAGACGGTTATTGATGTCACTGCGAATCTCTTGAGACGGTTATTGATGTCACTGCGAATCTCTTGAGACGGTTATTGATGTCACTGCGAATCTAGGTACTATAAAAAAAAATGAGAATCTCTTGAGACGGTTATTGATGTCACTGCGAATCTCTTGAGACGGTTATTGATGTCACTGCGAATCTCTTGAGACGGTTATTGATGTCACTGCGAATCTCTTGAGACGGTTATTGATGTCACTGCGAATCTCTTGAGACGGTTATTGATGTCACTGCGAATCTCTTGAGACGGTTATTGATGTCACTGCGAATCTCTTGAGACGGTTATTGATGTCACTGCGAATCTCTTGAGACGGTTATTGATGTCACTGCGAATCTCTTGAGACGGTTATTGATGTCACTGCGAATCTCTTGAGACGTTATTGATGTCACTAGCGAATCTCTTGAGACGGTTATTGATGTCACTGCGAATCTCTTGAGACGGTTATTGATGTCACTGCGAATCTCTTGAGACGGTTATTGATGTCACTGCGAATCTCTTGAGACGGTTATTGATGTCACTGCGAATCTCTTGAGACGGTTATTGATGTCACTGCGAATCTCTTGAGACGGTTATTGATGTCACTGCGAATCTCTTGAGACGGTTATTGATGTCACTGCGAATCTCTTGAGACGGTTATTGATGTCACTGCGAATCTCTTGAGACGGTTATTGATGTCACTGCGAATCTCTTGAGACGGTTATTGATGTCACTGCGAATCTCTTGAGACGGTTATTGATGTCACTGCGAATCTCTTGAGACGGTTATTGATGTCACTGCGAATCTCTTGAGACGGTTATTGATGTCACTGCGAATCTCTTGAGACGGTTATTGATGTCACTGCGAATCTCTTGAGACGGTTATTGATGTCACTGCGAATCTCTTGAGACGGTTATTGATGTCACTGCGAATCTCTTGAGACGGTTATTGATGTCACTGCGAATCTCTTGAGACGGTTATTGATGTCACTGCGAATCTCTTGAGACGGTTATTGATGTCACTGCGAATCTCTTGAGACGGTTATTGATGTCACTTGCGAATCTCTTGAGACGGTTATTGATGTCACTGCGAATCTCTTGAGACGGTTACTTGATGTCACTGCGAATCTCTTGAGACGGTTATTGATGTCACTGCGATCTCTTGAGACGGTTATTGATGTCACTGCGAATCTCTTGAGACGGTTATTGATGTCACTGCGAATCTCTTGAGACGGTTATTGATGTCACTGCGAATCTCTTGAGACGGTTATTGATGTCACTGCGAATCTCTTGAGACGGTTATTGATGTCACTGCGAATCTCTTGAGACGGTTATTGATGTCACTGCGAATCTCTTGAGACGGTTATTGATGTCACTGCGAATCTCTTGAGACGGTTATTGATGTCACTGCGAATCTCTTGAGACGGTTATTGATGTCACTGCGAATCTCTTGAGACGTTATTGATGTCACTGCGAATCTCTTGAGACGGTTATTGATGTCACTGCGAATCTCTTGAGACGGTTATTGATGTCACTGCGAATCTCTTGAGACGGTTATTGATGTCACTGCGAATCTCTTGAGACGGTTATTGATGTCACTGCGAATCTCTTGAGACGGTTATTGATGTCACTGCGAATCTCTTGAGACGGTTATTGATGTCACTGCGAAATCTCTTGAGACGGTATTGATGTCACTGCGAATCTCTTGAGACGGTTATTGATGTCACTGCGAATCTCTTGAGACGGTTATTGATGTCACTGCGAATCTCTTGAGACGGTTATTGATGTCAATGCGAATCTCTTGAGACGGTTATTGATGTCACTGCGAATCTCTTGAGACGGTTATTGATGTCACTGCGAATCTCTTGAGACGGTTATTGATGTCACTGCGAATCTCTTGAGACGGTTATTGATGTCACTGCGAATCTCTTGAGACGGTTATTGATGTCACTGCGAATCTCTTGAGACGGTTATTGATGTCACTGCGAATCTCTTGAGACGGTTATTGATGTCACTGCGAATCTCTTGAGACGGTTATTGATGTCACTGCGAATCTCTTGAGACGGTTATTGATGTCACTGCGAATCTCTTGAGACGGTTATTGATGTCACTGCGAATCTCTTGAGACGGTTATTGATGTCACTGCGAATCTCTTGAGACGGTTATTGATGTCACTGCGAATCTCTTGAGACGGTTATTGATGTCACTGCGAATCTCTTGAGACGGTTATTGATGTCACTGCGAATCTCTTGAGACGGTTATGATGTCACTGCGAATCTCTTGAGACGGTTATTGATGTCACTGCGAATCTCTTGAGACGGTTATTGATGTTCACTGCGAATCTCTTGAGACGGTTATTGATGTCACTGCGAATCTCTTGAGACGGTTATTGATGTCACTGCGAATCTCTTGAGACGGTTATTGATGTCACTGCGAATCTCTTGAGACGGTTATTGATGTCACTGCGAATCTCTTGAGACGGTTATTGATGTCACTTGCGAATCTCTTGAGACGGTTATTGATGTCACTGCGAATCTCTTGAGACGGTTATTGATGTCACTGCGAATCTCTTGAGACGGTTATTGATGTCACTGCGAATCTCTTGAGACGGTTATTGATGTCACTGCGAATCTCTTGAGACGGTTATTGATGTCACTGCGAATCTCTTGAGACGGTTATTGATGTCACTGCGAATCTCTTGAGACGGTTATTGATGTCACTGCGAATCTCTTGAGACGGTTATTGATGTCACTGCGAATCTCTTGAGACGGTTACTTGATGTCACTCTGCGAATCTCTTGAGACGGTTATTGATGTCACTGCGAATCTCTTGAGACGGTTATTGATGTCACTGCGAATCTCTTGAGACGGTTATTGATGTCACTTGCGAATCTCTTGAGACTGGTTATTGATGTCACTTGCGAATCTCTTGAGACGGTTATTGATGTCACTGCGAATCTCTTGAGACGGTTATTGATGTCACTGCGAATCTCTTGAGACGGTTATTGATGTCACTGCGAATCTCTTGAGACGGTTATTGATGTCACTGCGAATCTCTTGAGACGGTTATTGATGTCACTGCGAATCTCTTGAGACGGTTATTGCTGTCACTGCGAATCTCTTGAGACGGTTATTGATGTCACTTGCGGAATCTCTTGAGACGGTTATTGATGTCACTGCGAATCTCTTGAGACGGTTATTGATGTCACTGCGAATCTCTTGAGACGGTTATTGATGTCACTGCGAATCTCTTGAGACGGTTATTGATGTCACTGCGAATCTCTTGAGACGGTTATTGATGTCACTGCGAATCTCTTGAGACGGTTATTGATGTCACTGCGAATCTCTTGAGACGGTTATTGATGTCACTGCGAATCTCTTGAGACGGTTATTGATGTCACTGCGAATCTCTTGAGACGGTTATTGATGTCACTGCGAATCTCTTGAGACGGTTATTGATGTCACTTGCGAATCTCTTGAGACGGTTATTGATGTCACTGCGAATCTCTTGAGACGGTTATTGATGTCACTGCGAATCTCTTGAGACGGTTATTGATGTCACTGCGAATCTCTTGAGACGGTTATTGATGTCACTGCGAATCTCTTGAGACGGTTATTGATGTCACTGCGAATCTCTTGAGACGGTTATTGATGTCACCTGCGAATCTCTTGAGACGCGAATCTCTTGAGACGGCTATTGATGTCACTGCGAATCTCTTGAGACGGTTATTGATGTCACTGCGAATCTCTTGAGACGGTTATTGATGTCACTGCGAATCTCTTGAGACGGTTATTGATGTCACTGCGAATCTCTTGAGACGGTTATTGATGTCACTTCGAATCTCTTGAGACGGTTATTGATGTCACTGCGAATCTCTTGAGACGGTTATTGATGTCACTGCGAATCTCTTGAGACGGTTATTGATGTCACTGCGAATCTCTTGAGACGGTTATTGATGTCACTTGCGAATCTCTTGAGACGGTTACTGATGTCACTGCGAATCTCTTGAGACGGTTATTGATGTCACTGCGAATCTCTTGAGACGGTTATTGATGTCACTGCGAATCTCTTGAGACGGTTATTGATGTCAATGCGAATCTCTTGAGACGGTTATTGATGTCACTGCGAATCTCTTGAGACGGTTATTGATGTCACTGCGAATCTCTTGAGACGGTTATTGATGTCACTGCGAATCTCTTGAGACGGTTATTGATGTCACTGCGAATCTCTTGAGACGGTTATTGATGTCACTGCGAATCTCTTGAGACGGTATTGATGTCACTGCGAATCTCTTGAGACGGTTATTGCTGTCACTGCGAATCTCTTGAGATCGGTTATACTAATTGATGTCACTGCGAATCTCTTGAGACGGTTATTGATGTCACTGCGAATCTCTTGAGACGGTTATTGATGTCACTGCGAAATCTCTTGAGACGGTTACTGATGTCACTGCGAATCTCTTGAGACGGTTACTATGATGTCACTGCGAATCTCTTGAGACGGTTATGTCAAACATTATATATGTTGTGTTAGTTTAGGCTACAGTGGGTTAGCCTATAGGGGGTACACAATTCTAGGGTTAGGTACTTGTACTCTTTTCATTGCTAGTTCATTCATTCCTGTTCAGTGATTCCAACATGGTATAGAGCAGGTCCTTCCTAGGACCGAAATTTTCTAAGGGCCCCACCACTACGTCACTACCTACCTACCTACCTACCCGTGCCCTAGGGCGCCTCGGCGTGTCACGCCCCTAGAGGCCCCTCTTGACGGCCCCGCGCTAGCCCCGTCAGGCCCCGTCGGCCCCTTTAAGGCCCCGTTCAGGCCCCGCGCTAGCCCCGTTTAGGCCCCGTCGGCCCCGTTTCAGGCCCCGTCGGCCCCACGCTAGCCCCTCTCAGGCCCCGTCGACCCGCGCTAGCCCCGTTTCAGGCCCCGTCGGCCCCCTTTTCAGGCCCCGTCGGCCCCGCGCTAGCCCCGTTCAGGCCCCGTCGGCTCGCGCTAGCCCCGTTTCAGGCCCCGTCGGCCCCGTTTCAGGCCCCGTCGGCCCCGCGCTAGCCCCGTTTCAGGCCCCGTCGGCCCGCGCTAGCCCCGTTTCAGGCCCCGTCGGCCCGCGCTAGCCCCGTTTCAGGCCCCGTCGGCCCGCGCTAGCCCCTCTCAGGCCCCGTCGGCCCGCGCTAGCCCCGTTTCAGGCCCCGTCGGCTCGCGCTAGCCCCGTTTCAGGCCCCGTAGGCCCCGCGCTAGCCCCTCTCAGGCCCCGTCGGCCCCGCGCTAGCCCCATTCAGGCCCCGATCAGGCCCGCGCTAGCCCCGTTTCAGGCCCCTTCGGCCCCGTTTCAGGCCCCGTCGGCCCCGCGCTAGCCCCGTTCAGGCCCCGTCGGCCCCTTGCTAACCCCGTCAAGGCCCCGTTTGGCCCCGCGCTAGCCCCGCTCAGGCTCCGATCGGCCCCGCGCTCGCCCCTCTAGGGCCCCAACCGGCCCCGTGCCTACCTCGCCGACCCGTGCCCACCACCCAGAGGCCCCGGGCGGCCCGTTCCCGCCGCAGCACAAGAGGGAGAGCGGGCGGCCCGTCCCCGCCATGACCTGAGCCGAGCCGCGCGCCCCGAGCCGAGCCGCGCCACCCAGCCGAGCCGCGACCCGACCTGAACCGAGCCGCGCCGCCCTACCCTACCTGGTTCGTCCTACCTGCTTCTCCTACCGCTACTGCTGCTATTTCTACTGTTCCTATGGCTAGCCCACAGGTTCTCGTGTTCGATGCTGAGGGCCGCCCTGTGAAGTTTGACACCTGGCTCGATGACCTGCACCTCTACCTACAGCTCACAGCCAAGGATGACATCTCACTGTACGATCACGCCCTAGGCCTTGTCACTGCCCCTGCTGCTACTGCTGACAGCACTGCTCGCTCACAGTGGCAGACTCGTGATGCCCACGCTCGCTTCGCCATTCGCAACTCCCTGCCGATAGACGAACGCGAGCACTTTGGTCACCACAAGACTGCACCGGCACTGTACACAGCTGTAGTTGCTCGCTACTCCTCACCTGCCTCTGCCGCACTAGGCCGTCTCTCCCTCCCCTACCTGTTTCCCGACCTGGCCTCCTTTCACACAGTCGCTGACCTCATCACGCACCTCCGTACTAGTGAGGCCCGCTTCCGTGCCGCCATGCCTGCTGAGTTCCTTGCCACGCACCCCCCTCCACTCTGGCTCACTCTCTATCACCTAGTCACCCGCCTCCCTGACACACTGCGTGCTGTCAGGGACCACTTCCTAGCTCGTTGCCCCACTGAGCTCACCATTGCCCTCCTCGAGAAGGAGCTACTTGCAGCTGAGGCTAGCATAGTCGGTGTAGGTGCCTCTCGTGGCGACCCCCGTACCCCGTTCTTTGAGGGGTGTTCTCCTTCCCCCCTTCTTCCCTCTGTCGCCTCTGCTGCTGCTGTCGACCTTCTTGGTACTGAGAAGGTCGGTACTGCGTCTGCCTCGAGCGGACGCCGCAGCGGCAAGGGCAAAGGGGGCAAGGGTAGTGGCGGTGACGGCGGGGGAGGCGGCGGTGGGGGCGGTGGAGGCAGTGGGGGTGGTGGCTCGGCTGGAGGGGCGAGTGGTAGCGGTGGGGGTGGTGGCGGCAGCGGCGGGGGAGGTGGCAGGAGTGGAGGCGGCAGTTGGGGTGGCGGTGGACGAGGCGGCGGCAGGGGTTGGGGTGGTCGAGGAGGTGGCAGCGGTGGTGGTGGCCGTGGAGGCGCTGGCGGTGGCCAGGGCCAGCAGCACACCCTCTCGCCCCAGGAGGTCCGTGAGTGGTACTCTCAGCACGGGGGTGGGGGTGGTCTTAGCTGCACGTACGTCATTCGCACTGGTGACCGCACTGGTCAGCAGTGTGGACGACCGCACGCCACACAGCGCTGCTTCTCTCGTCTCGACGACGCTTGGCGTGTTCAGTTCCCTCAGGCCACTGAGCTGCCCCGCTGGCTTGATCTCCTGAAGAAGGGGATTGATATCTATGCTCTAGACTTTGATGCTATTCTATCTGCCATGTATGTGATGTCTACTAGTGGAGAGGGTGCTGAGTACTTGTGTGTGCCGCCCGACCCGGGCATTAGGGCCAGTGCGTCTGCCGCTCCAGGTACTCACGTGTCGGCTACCCCAGGTGCTGGTGAGGCTGCTGCTCTAGGTGCTCGTGTGTCTCCCCCCCTTGGTACTGCGTCGACTGCCGCACTGCACACCTTCACACTGGACTCAGGTGCTTCTCGCTGCTTCTTTCGTGACCGCACTGCCCTTGAGCCACTTACTCGGCCAGTTGCTGTCTCCCTTGCTGACCCCTCTGGGGGTCCGGTCATTGCGACCTCTTCCACTGTCCTTCCCTGCCCTGCGGTCCCGTCGGGCACACTGTCAGGTCTCCACCTCCCCTCGTTCTCTACGAACTTGGTGGCAGGCTGTGCACTCCAGGACGGGGGTGTTCACCAGTTCACCCCTGCCTACGAGCGCGTGACACACTGCACGTGTGCTCGTACGGGCCGTCACTTGGCTACCTTCACTCGGCAGCCGGGGTCGGACCTGTACACACTGACTACTGAGTCCCCTCAGGTTGCTGCGACTGCGTCCGCGTCCGCGTCAGGTCAGCTGTCCGCCCCCTGCTCGTGTCGCTCTTTGGCACACGAGACTGTCCTCTGGCACCACCGCCTTGGCCACCCGTCTGTGCAGCGGCTTCGTGCCATGCACTCCAGGTACCTTGTCTCTGGCCTGCCCAGGGTCCTTCCTCCCCTCCCACCCTCGCCTGCTCCTACCTGTCTCCCCTGTGTCGAGGGACGGCAGCGCGCCGCTCCTCACTCCTCCTCGTTCCCCCCGACGACTGCTCCCTTGCAGACACTCCACATGGACGTGTGGGGCCCAGCCCGCGTCCGTGGTCAGGGTCAGGAGAGGTACTTCCTGATAGTTGTTGACGACTACTCGCGCTACACCTCGGTCTTCCCCTTGCGCACCAAGGGTGAGGTCCCTGATGTCTTGATCCCTTGGATCCGCCGAGCCCGTCTCCAGCTCAGCGAGCGTTTTCACTCGGACTTTCCTGTCCTGCGCTTGCACTCTGACAGAGGTGGTGAGTTCTCCTCCGACCTCTTGGCAGCCTACTGTGCTGAGCACGGCATTGAGCAGTCGTTCACGCTTCCGGCTTCTCCACAGCAGAATGGGGTTGCGGAGCGCCGCATTGGCCTGGTCATGGAGGTCGCCCGTACCTCCTTGATCCATGCGGCTGCCCCCCACTTTCTGTGGCCGTTTGCGGTCCGGTACGCTGCGCATCAACTCAACCTCTGGCCCCGTGTCTCCTTGCCGGAGACCTCGCCCACGCTACTGTGGACGGGGGAGGTTGGCGATGCGTCGCGTTTCCGGGTCTGGGGGTCTCGAGCTTTTGTCCGCGATTCGTCTGCGGACAAGCTCTCCTCCCGTGCTGTTCCCTGCGTCTTCCTCGGCTTTGTCCCGGACGCGTCTGGTTGGCAGTTTTACCACGCCACCTCGCGCCGAGTCTTGCCCTCCCAGGACGTCACTTTTGACGAGTCCGTCCCCTACTACCGCCTCTTCCCCTACCGCACTGCCCCGCTCCCCCCCCCGCCTCTCTTCCTCTCGCCAGGTGCTGCTGTTGCAGACCCCCTCCCCCCTCAGGGTGCCGCTCCCTCAGGTGTGTCTCAGGTAGACCCGGTTGAGCCTGTTGAGGTAGCTGTCGACTCTCGTCCTGCTGGGGGTGCTGAGCCTGGGGGTGCTGAGCCTGGGGGTGTGGAGCCTGGGGGTGTGGAGCCTGGGGGTGTGGAGCCTGGGGGTGTGGAGCTTGAGGGTGCTGAGCTTGGGGGGGTGGAGCCTCGTGGTACTGAGCTGCGGAGTCCGGAGTCTGGGGGTTCTGCGTCTGGAGGTACGAGGTCTGGGAGTCCTGCACCTGGAGGAGCCCTCTCCTCGGAGCAGCTACGTGCGTGGTACTTAGAGTACTGCAGCCTCCGGAGAGGTACCGCTCGAGCCGGACGTCCTACTGGGACTGGTGCTAGTACTTCTTCTCCCGTTCGGGAGCTCCCCTCCCGCGAGCGGATCCGTGAGTGGTACGAGCGGCGCTGCACTCTTCGGAGTGGCGTGCCTCGTGTTACGAACCCCGCTGCTGTTGGAGCTGCTGCTGGTGCTGAGGACCCGGGCGTTGGAGCTGCTGCTGGTGCTGAGGACCCGGGCGTTGGAGCTGCTGCTGGTGCTGAGGACCCGGGCGTTGGAGCCGCTGCTGGTGCTGAGGACCCGGGCGCTGGAGCTGCTGCTGGTGCTGAGGACCCAGGCGTTGGAGCTACTGCTGGTGCTGAGGACCCGGGCGTTGGAGCTACCGCTGGTGCTGAGGACGTGGACGCTGGAGCTGCTGGTGGTGCTGCCGACCCTGGTGCGGGTGTCCCTGCTGGCTCTGGTGTCGCTGCTCGGTCTCAGCCGTACTTTGTTCCGCTCCTTCAGCAGGTTCTTGGTCAGCTTCCTCCTCCTTTTCCTCCTCCCTCCTTAGAGTGTCCTCAGCCTGTCCAGCTGCAGTCGGCGTTACCGTCTGCCTCCTCTCTCCTTGGTCCTGCTCCTTACACTGGTCCGACTGGAGGTCTTACTGAGCGGCGTGAGCCTGCGTCTCGTCCTGCGTCGCCTGAGTCTCGTCCTGGGTCGCCTGTCCGCACTGCTCTCTCTAGTCATCGAGTCCAGCGTCAGCGTCTTCCTGCTGTCCCAGGCACTCACCGGATGGCGCTTCGTCCGTCCACTGCTCCACAGCGTGTCCCACTGCCGTCTCCTCCTGCTTCCTCTCTTCCTGCTCTTCCTGACCCTGGGTCAGACTCTCTTCGTGCTACCAGTCCTGCTGTCACGCGTCTCCTGGCCACTGTTGTCACTGACCCTTCCTTTGAGTCTGCTGCTGCGTCTGCCTTAGTTGCTGAGCTTGTCGACTTTGCTGCTCGCTGTCGTCTAGACTACGCTGCTAGCCTAGTTGCTGAGTCTGAGTCTGTCTGTCCTCCGTCCGTCGGGGGTGAGTGTGCTCTTGGCACTGACGTCCTTGAGGACAGGCAGGAGGAGTTCCAGTGCTTTGCTGCCGCTTTGCCCCATCTCGTGTCCATGCTTGTTGCCCCTGAGGGAGACCCGGATGCACCAGACATCCCGACCCCACGCTCTTACGCAGAGGCGATGGCCGGTCCCTACTCCTCTCAGTGGCAGTCAGCCATGGACACAGAGATGGCTTCCTGGAAGTCCACAGGCACCTACGTCGACGAGGTTCCCCCGCCTGGGGCGAACATCGTCAGTGGCATGTGGATTTTCAGGGTGAAGCGGCCGCCGGGTTCTCCGCCTGTCTTCAAGGCGCGTTACGTTGCACGAGGCTTCAGTCAGCGCGAGGGAGTTGACTTCTTCCAGACCTTCTCCCCGACCCCGAAGATGACCACTCTTCGGGTTCTGCTGCACGTCGCCGCTCAGCGTGACTACGAGCTCCACTCGCTTGACTTCAGCACTGCTTTCCTGCAGGGCAGCCTGCACGAGGAGATCTGGCTGCGCCGTCCACCTGGCTTCACTGGGTCGTTCCCTCCTGGTACCCAGTGGAGCCTCCGACGGCCAGTCTACGGTCTCCGCCAGGCGCCTCGTGAGTGGCACGACACACTGAGGACTACGCTTGCGGCTCTTGGGTTCGCGCCTTCTACTGCTGACCCGTCGCTGTTTCTACGCACCGACACCTCACTGCCGCCGTTCTACGTCCTTGTGTACGTCGACGACTTGGTTTTTGCTACTGCTGACACTGTGGCACTCGCCCACGTGAAGTCGGAGCTGCAGAAGAGATACACGTGCACAGACCTGGGTGAACTGACAAGCTATCTTGGCTTGCGGATCACCCGGGACAGAGCACGCCGCACCATCACCTTGACTCAGTCACACATGGTGCAGCAGGTCCTTCAGCGCTTCCGCTTCACGTACTCCTCGCCTCAGCCCACTCCTCTGCCTACCGGTCACTCGCTCTCAGCTCTGCCTTCGGATGAGTCCGTAGAGCCGAGTGGCCCGTATCCAGAGCTTGTGGGTTGCCTCATGTACCTGATGACCTGCACTCGACCAGACCTTGCATACCCTCTCAGCATTCTTGCACGCTATGTCGCTCCCGGCCGTCACCGGAAGGAGCACATGGATGCAGCTAAGAGGGTGTTGCGCTACTTGTGCAGTACGTCGGGCATGGGGCTAGTGCTTGGAGGGCGAGTCCCAGTTGTTCTCACTGGGCACTCAGACGCTTCTTGGGCAGACGACCAGGCTACTCAGCGGTCGTCTCAGGGTTACTCCTTCAGTCTTGGCTCTGGTTCTGTTTCTTGGCGTTCTACTCGCTCTTCTTCTGTTCTCAACTCCAGTTGTGAGGCTGAGATCTACGCCACAGCCATGGCGGCCCAGGAGCTACGCTGGCTCACCTACTTGCTGACCGACCTTGGAGAGCAGCCTCGTTCTCCTCCAGTGCTGTACGTCGACAACAAGGCAGCCATTGCCTTGTGTGAGGAGCACAGACTGGAGCACAGAACGAAGCACATTGCTCTGCGTTACTTCCTCGCTCGAGAGCTGCAGCAGCGTGGTCAGCTTCGCCTGCGTTACGTGGCCTCTGAGGCCAACACTGCTGATGTGTTCACCAAGGCGCTTCAGCCTTGTGACCATCAGCGCTTTTGCACTCTTCTAGGCCTTGTGCCTACTGGACCTCACTTGCTTACTTCTTGAGTCTGTTGTACTGTGATCTCTATATATAAACCTGCATGTGAACTGGTCTTGTGACCACTTGCTTGTGCTCGGAATTTGTGTGGTATCCTTGAGATCCACCCTGAGCTTGTTTTGCCTTGCTTTACCTTGACTGGTCTTGTGACCCCTAGTTCTCCCCCACTTTGCCTATGGGGGTGTGTCAAACATTATATATGCTGTGTTAGTTTAGGCTACAGTGGGTTAGCCTATAGGGGGTACACAATTCTAGGGTTAGGTACTTGTACTCTTTTCATTGCTAGTTCATTCATTCCTGTTCAGTGATTCCAACAGGTTATTGATGTCACTGCGAATCTCTTGAGACGGTTATTGATGTCAATGCGAATCTCTTGAGACGGTTATTGATGTCACTGCGAATCTCTTGAGACGGTTATTGATGTCACTGCGAATCTCTTGAGACGGTTATTGATGTCACTGCGAATCTCTTGAGACGGTTATTGATGTCACTGCGAATCTCTTGAGACGGTTATTGATGTCACTGCGAATCTCTTGAGACAGTTATTGATGTCACTGCGAATCTCTTGAGACGGTTATTGATGTCACTGCGAATCTCTTGAGACGGTTATTGATGTCACTGCGAATCTCTTGAGACGGTTATTGATGTCACTGCGAATCTCTTGAGACGGTTATTGATGTCACTGCGAATCTCTTGAGACGGTTATTGATGTCACTGCGAATCTCTTGAGACGGTTATTGATGTCACTGCGAATCTCTTGAGACGGTTATTGATGTCACTGCGAATCTCTTGAGACGGTTATTGATGTCACTGCGAATCTCTTGAGACGGTTATTGATGTCACTGCGAATCTCTTGAGACGGTTACTGATGTCACTGCGAATCTCTTGAGACGGTTATTGATGTCACTGCGAATCTCTTGAGACGGTTATTGATGTCACTGCGAATCTCTTGAGACGGTTATTGATGTCACTGCGAATCTCTTGAGACGGTTATTGATGTCACTGCGAATCTCTTGAGACGGTTATTGATGTCACTGCGAATCTCTTGAGACGGTTATTGATGTCACTGCGAATCTCTTGAGACGGTTATTGATGTCACTGCGAATCTCTTGAGACGGTTATTGATGTCATTGCGAATCTCTTGAGACGGTTATTGATGTCACTGCGAATCTCTTGAGACGGTTATTGATGTCACTGCGAATCTCTTGAGACGGTTATTGATGTCACTGCGAATCTCTTGAGACGGTTATTGATGTCACTGCGAATCTCTTGAGACGGTTATTGATGTCACTGCGAATCTCTTGAGACGGTTATTGATGTCACTGCGAATCTCTTGAGACGGTTATTGATGTCACTGCGAATCTCTTGAGACGGTTATTGATGTCACTGCGAATCTCTTGAGACGGTTATTGATGTCACTGCGAATCTCTTGAGACGGTTATTGATGTCACTGCGAATCTCTTGAGACGGTTATTGATGTCACTGCGAATCTCTTGAGACGGTTATTGATGTCATTGCGAATCTCTTGAGACGGTTATTGATGTCACTGCGAATCTCTTGAGACGGTTATTGATGTCACTGCGAATCTCTTGAGACGGTTATTGATGTCACTGCGAATCTCTTGAGACGGTTATTGATGTCACTGCGAATCTCTTGAGACGGTTATTGATGTCACTGCGAATCTCTTGAGACGGTTATTGATGTCACTGCGAATCTCTTGAGACGGTTATTGATGTCACTGCGAATCTCTTGAGACGGTTATTGATGTCACTGCGAATCTCTTGAGACGGTTATTGATGTCACTGCGAATCTCTTGAGACGGTTATTGATGTCACTGCGAATCTCTTGAGACGGTTATTGATGTCACTGCGAATCTCTTGAGACGGTTATTGATGTCACTGCGAATCTCTTGAGACGGTTATTGATGTCACTGCGAATCTCTTGAGACGGTTATTGATGTCACTGCGAATCTCTTGAGACGGTTATTGATGTCACTGCGAATCTCTTGAGACGGTTATTGATGTCACTGCGAATCTCTTGAGACGGTTATTGATGTCACTGCGAATCTCTTGAGACGGTTATTGATGTCACTGCGAATCTCTTGAGACGGTTATTGATGTCACTGCGAATCTCTTGAGACGGTTATTGATGTCACTGCGAATCTCTTGAGACGGTTATTGATGTCACTGCGAATCTCTTGAGACGGTTATTGATGTCACTGCGAATCTCTTGAGACGGTTATTGATGTCACTGCGAATCTCTTGAGACGGTTATTGATGTCACTGCGAATCTCTTGAGACGGTTATTGATGTCACTGCGAATCTCTTGAGACGGTTATTGATGTCACTGCGAATCTCTTGAGACGGTTATTGATGTCACTGCGAATCTCTTGAGACGGTTATTGATGTCACTGCGAATCTCTTGAGACGGTTATTGATGTCACTGCGAATCTCTTGAGACGGTTATTGATGTCACTGCGAATCTCTTGAGACGGTTATTGATGTCACTGCGAATCTCTTGAGACGGTTATTGATGTCACTGCGAATCTCTTGAGACGGTTATTGATGTCACTGCGAATCTCTTGAGACGGTTATTGATGTCACTGCGAATCTCTTGAGACGGTTATTGATGTCACTGCGAATCTCTTGAGACGGTTATTGATGTCACTGCGAATCTCTTGAGACGGTTATTGATGTCACTGCGAATCTCTTGAGACGGTTATTGATGTCACTGCGAATCTCTTGAGACGGTTACTTGATGTCACTGCGAATCTCTTGAGACGGTTATTGATGTCACTGCGAATCTCTTGAGACGGTTATTGATGTCACTGCGAATCTCTTGAGACGGTTATTGATGTCACTGCGAATCTCTTGAGACGGTTATTGATGTCACTGCGAATCTCTTGAGACGGTTATTGATGTCACTGCGAATCTCTTGAGACGGTTATTGATGTCACTGCGAATCTCTTGAGACGGTTATTGATGTCACTGCGAATCTCTTGAGACGGTTATTGATGTCACTGCGAATCTCTTGAGACGGTTACTTGATGTCACTGCGAATCTCTTGAGACGGTTATTGATGTCACTGCGAATCTCTTGAGACGGTTATTGATGTCACTGCGAATCTCTTGAGACGGTTATTGATGTCACTGCGAATCTCTTGAGACGGTTATTGATGTCACTGCGAATCTCTTGAGACGGTTATTGATGTCACTGCGAATCTCTTGAGACGGTTATTGATGTCACTGCGAATCTCTTGAGACGGTTATTGATGTCACTGCGAATCTCTTGAGACGGTTATTGATGTCACTGCGAATCTCTTGAGACGGTTATTGATGTCACTGCGAATCTCTTGAGACGGTTATTGATGTCACTGCGAATCTCTTGAGACGGTTATTGATGTCACTGCGAATCTCTTGAGACGGTTATTGATGTCACTGCGAATCTCTTGAGACGGTTATTGATGTCACTGCGAATCTCTTGAGACGGTTATTGATGTCACTGCGAATCTCTTGAGACGGTTATTGATGTCACTGCGAATCTCTTGAGACGGTTATTGATGTCACTGCGAATCTCTTGAGACGGTTATTGATGTCACTGCGAATCTCTTGAGACGGTTATTGATGTCACTGCGAATCTCTTGAGACGGTTATTGATGTCACTGCGAATCTCTTGAGACGGTTATTGATGTCACTGCGAATCTCTTGAGACGGTTATTGATGTCACTGCGAATCTCTTGAGACGGTTATTGATGTCACTGCGAATCTCTTGAGACGGTTATTGATGTCACTGCGAATCTCTTGAGACGGTTATTGATGTCACTGCGAATCTCTTGAGACGGTTATTGATGTCACTGCGAATCTCTTGAGACGGTTATTGATGTCACTGCGAATCTCTTGAGACGGTTATTGATGTCACTGCGAATCTCTTGAGACGGTTACTGATGTCACTGCGAATCTCTTGAGACGGTTATTGATGTCACTGCGAATCTCTTGAGACGGTTATTGATGTCACTGCGAATCTCTTGAGACGGTTATTGATGTCACTGCGAATCTCTTGAGACGGTTATTGATGTCACTGCGAATCTCTTGAGACGGTTATTGATGTCACTGCGAATCTCTTGAGACGGTTATTGATGTCACTGCGAATCTCTTGAGACGGTTATTGATGTCACTGCGAATCTCTTGAGACGGTTATTGATGTCACTGCGAATCTCTTGAGACGGTTATTGATGTCACTGCGAATCTCTTGAGACGGTTATTGATGTCACTGCGAATCTCTTGAGACGGTTATTGATGTCACTGCGAATCTCTTGAGACGGTTATTGATGTCACTGCGAATCTCTTGAGACGGTTATTGATGTCACTGCGAATCTCTTGAGACGGTTATTGATGTCACTGCGAATCTCTTGAGACGGTTATTGATGTCACTGCGAATCTCTTGAGACGGTTATTGATGTCACTGCGAATCTCTTGAGACGGTTATTGATGTCACTGCGAATCTCTTGAGACGGTTATTGATGTCACTGCGAATCTCTTGAGACGGTTATTGATGTCACTGCGAATCTCTTGAGACGGTTATTGATGTCACTGCGAATCTCTTGAGACGGTTATTGATGTCACTGCGAATCTCTTGAGACGGTTATTGATGTCACTGCGAATCTCTTGAGACGGTTATTGATGTCACTGCGAATCTCTTGAGACGGTTATTGATGTCACTGCGAATCTCTTGAGACGGTTATTGATGTCACTGCGAATCTCTTGAGACGGTTATTGATGTCACTGCGAATCTCTTGAGACGGTTATTGATGTCACTGCGAATCTCTTGAGACGGTTATTGATGTCACTGCGAATCTCTTGAGACGGTTATTGATGTCACTGCGAATCTCTTGAGACGGTTATTGATGTCACTGCGAATCTCTTGAGACGGTTATTGATGTCACTGCGAATCTCTTGAGACGGTTATTGATGTCACTGCGAATCTCTTGAGACGGTTATTGATGTCACTGCGAATCTCTTGAGACGGTTATTGATGTCACTGCGAATCTCTTGAGACGGTTATTGATGTCACTGCGAATCTCTTGAGACGGTTATTGATGTCACTGCGAATCTCTTGAGACGGTTATTGATGTCACTGCGAATCTCTTGAGACGGTTATTGATGTCACTGCGAATCTCTTGAGACGGTTATTGATGTCACTGCGAATCTCTTGAGACGGTTATTGATGTCACTGCGAATCTCTTGAGACGGTTATTGATGTCACTGCGAATCTCTTGAGACGGTTATTGATGTCACTGCGAATCTCTTGAGACGGTTATTGATGTCACTGCGAATCTCTTGAGACGGTTATTGATGTCACTGCGAATCTCTTGAGACGGTTATTGATGTCACTGCGAATCTCTTGAGACGGTTATTGATGTCACTGCGAATCTCTTGAGACGGTTATTGATGTCACTGCGAATCTCTTGAGACGGTTATTGATGTCACTGCGAATCTCTTGAGACGGTTATTGATGTCACTGCGAATCTCTTGAGACGGTTATTGATGTCACTGCGAATCTCTTGAGACGGTTATTGATGTCACTGCGAATCTCTTGAGACGGTTATTGATGTCACTGCGAATCTCTTGAGACGGTTATTGATGTCACTGCGAATCTCTTGAGACGGTTATTGATGTCACTGCGAATCTCTTGAGACGGTTATTGATGTCACTGCGAATCTCTTGAGACGGTTATTGATGTCACTGCGAATCTCTTGAGACGGTTATTGATGTCACTGCGAATCTCTTGAGACGGTTATTGATGTCACTGCGAATCTCTTGAGACGGTTATTGATGTCACTGCGAATCTCTTGAGACGGTTATTGATGTCACTGCGAATCTCTTGAGACGGTTATTGATGTCACTGCGAATCTCTTGAGACGGTTATTGATGTCACTGCGAATCTCTTGAGACGGTTATTGATGTCACTGCGAATCTCTTGAGACGGTTATTGATGTCACTGCGAATCTCTTGAGACGGTTATTGATGTCACTGCGAATCTCTTGAGACGGTTATTGATGTCACTGCGAATCTCTTGAGACGGTTATTGATGTCACTGCGAATCTCTTGAGACGGTTATTGATGTCACTGCGAATCTCTTGAGACGGTTATTGATGTCACTGCGAATCTCTTGAGACGGTTATTGATGTCACTGCGAATCTCTTGAGACGGTTATTGATGTCACTGCGAATCTCTTGAGACGGTTATTGATGTCACTGCGAATCTCTTGAGACGGTTATTGATGTCACTGCGAATCTCTTGAGACGGTTATTGATGTCACTGCGAATCTCTTGAGACGGTTATTGATGTCACTGCGAATCTCTTGAGACGGTTATTGATGTCACTGCGAATCTCTTGAGACGGTTATTGATGTCACTGCGAATCTCTTGAGACGGTTATTGATGTCACTGCGAATCTCTTGAGACGGTTATTGATGTCACTGCGAATCTCTTGAGACGGTTATTGATGTCACTGCGAATCTCTTGAGACGGTTATTGATGTCACTGCGAATCTCTTGAGACGGTTATTGATGTCACTGCGAATCTCTTGAGACGGTTATTGATGTCACTGCGAATCTCTTGAGACGGTTATTGATGTCACTGCGAATCTCTTGAGACGGTTATTGATGTCACTGCGAATCTCTTGAGACGGTTATTGATGTCACTGCGAATCTCTTGAGACGGTTATTGATGTCACTGCGAATCTCTTGAGACGGTTATTGATGTCACTGCGAATCTCTTGAGACGGTTATTGATGTCACTGCGAATCTCTTGAGACGGTTATTGATGTCACTGCGAATCTCTTGAGACGGTTATTGATGTCACTGCGAATCTCTTGAGACGGTTATTGATGTCACTGCGAATCTCTTGAGACGGTTATTGATGTCACTGCGAATCTCTTGAGACGGTTATTGATGTCACTGCGAATCTCTTGAGACGGTTATTGATGTCACTGCGAATCTCTTGAGACGGTTATTGATGTCACTGCGAATCTCTTGAGACGGTTATTGATGTCACTGCGAATCTCTTGAGACGGTTATTGATGTCACTGCGAATCTCTTGAGACGGTTATTGATGTCACTGCGAATCTCTTGAGACGGTTATTGATGTCACTGCGAATCTCTTGAGACGGTTATTGATGTCACTGCGAATCTCTTGAGACGGTTATTGATGTCACTGCGAATCTCTTGAGACGGTTATTGATGTCACTGCGAATCTCTTGAGACGGTTATTGATGTCACTGCGAATCTCTTGAGACGGTTATTGATGTCACTGCGAATCTCTTGAGACGGTTATTGATGTCACTGCGAATCTCTTGAGACGGTTATTGATGTCACTGCGAATCTCTTGAGACGGTTATTGATGTCACTGCGAATCTCTTGAGACGGTTATTGATGTCACTGCGAATCTCTTGAGACGGTTATTGATGTCACTGCGAATCTCTTGAGACGGTTATTGATGTCACTGCGAATCTCTTGAGACGGTTATTGATGTCACTGCGAATCTCTTGAGACGGTTATTGATGTCACTGCGAATCTCTTGAGACGGTTATTGATGTCACTGCGAATCTCTTGAGACGGTTATTGATGTCACTGCGAATCTCTTGAGACGGTTATTGATGTCACTGCGAATCTCTTGAGACGGTTATTGATGTCACTGCGAATCTCTTGAGACGGTTATTGATGTCACTGCGAATCTCTTGAGACGGTTATTGATGTCACTGCGAATCTCTTGAGACGGTTATTGATGTCACTGCGAATCTCTTGAGACGGTTATTGATGTCACTGCGAATCTCTTGAGACGGTTATTGATGTCACTGCGAATCTCTTGAGACGGTTACTGATGTCACTGCGAATCTCTTGAGACGGTTATTGATGTCACTGCGAATCTCTTGAGACGGTTATTGATGTCACTGCGAATCTCTTGAGACGGTTATTGATGTCACTGCGAATCTCTTGAGACGGTTATTGATGTCACTGCGAATCTCTTGAGACGGTTATTGATGTCACTGCGAATCTCTTGAGACGGTTATTGATGTCACTGCGAATCTCTTGAGACGGTTATTGATGTCACTGCGAATCTCTTGAGACGGTTATTGATGTCACTGCGAATCTCTTGAGACGGTTATTGATGTCACTGCGAATCTCTTGAGACGGTTATTGATGTCACTGCGAATCTCTTGAGACGGTTATGATGTCACTGCGAATCTCTTGAGACGGTTATTGATGTCACTGCGAATCTCTTGAGACGGTTATTGATGTCACTGCGAATCTCTTGAGACGGTTATTGATGTCACTGCGAATCTCTTGAGACGGTTATTGATGTCACTGCGAATCTCTTGAGACGGTTATTGATGTCACTGCGAATCTCTTGAGACGGTTATTGATGTCACTGCGAATCTCTTGAGACGGTTATTGATGTCACTGCGAATCTCTTGAGACGGTTATTGATGTCACTGCGAATCTCTTGAGACGGTTATTGATGTCACTGCGAATCTCTTGAGACGGTTATTGATGTCACTGCGAATCTCTTGAGACGGTTATTGATGTCACTGCGAATCTCTTGAGACGGTTATTGATGTCACTGCGAATCTCTTGAGACGGTTATTGATGTCACTGCGAATCTCTTGAGACGGTTATTGATGTCACTGCGAATCTCTTGAGACGGTTATTGATGTCACTGCGAATCTCTTGAGACGGTTATTGATGTCACTGCGAATCTCTTGAGACGGTTATTGATGTCACTGCGAATCTCTTGAGACGGTTATTGATGTCACTGCGAATCTCTTGAGACGGTTATTGATGTCACTGCGAATCTCTTGAGACGGTTATTGATGTCACTGCGAATCTCTTGAGACGGTTATTGATGTCACTGCGAATCTCTTGAGACGGTTATTGATGTCACTGCGAATCTCTTGAGACGGTTATTGATGTCACTGCGAATCTCTTGAGACGGTTATTGATGTCACTGCGAATCTCTTGAGACGGTTATTGATGTCACTGCGAATCTCTTGAGACGGTTATTGATGTCACTGCGAATCTCTTGAGACGGTTATTGATGTCACTGCGAATCTCTTGAGACGGTTATTGATGTCACTGCGAATCTCTTGAGACGGTTATTGATGTCACTGCGAATCTCTTGAGACGGTTATTGATGTCACTGCGAATCTCTTGAGACGGTTATTGATGTCACTGCGAATCTCTTGAGACGGTTATTGATGTCACTGCGAATCTCTTGAGACGGTTATTGATGTCACTGCGAATCTCTTGAGACGGTTATTGATGTCACTGCGAATCTCTTGAGACGGTTATTGATGTCACTGCGAATCTCTTGAGACGGTTATTGATGTCACTGCGAATCTCTTGAGACGGTTATTGATGTCACTGCGAATCTCTTGAGACGGTTATTGATGTCACTGCGAATCTCTTGAGACGGTTATTGATGTCACTGCGAATCTCTTGAGACGGTTATTGATGTCACTGCGAATCTCTTGAGACGGTTATTGATGTCACTGCGAATCTCTTGAGACGGTTATTGATGTCACTGCGAATCTCTTGAGACGGTTATTGATGTCACTGCGAATCTCTTGAGACGGTTATTGATGTCACTGCGAATCTCTTGAGACGGTTATTGATGTCACTGCGAATCTCTTGAGACGGTTATTGATGTCACTGCGAATCTCTTGAGACGGTTATTGATGTCACTGCGAATCTCTTGAGACGGTTATTGATGTCACTGCGAATCTCTTGAGACGGTTATTGATGTCACTGCGAATCTCTTGAGACGGTTATTGATGTCACTGCGAATCTCTTGAGACGGTTATTGATGTCACTGCGAATCTCTTGAGACGGTTATTGATGTCACTGCGAATCTCTTGAGACGGTTATTGATGTCACTGCGAATCTCTTGAGACGGTTATTGATGTCACTGCGAATCTCTTGAGACGGTTATTGATGTCACTGCGAATCTCTTGAGACGGTTATTGATGTCACTGCGAATCTCTTGAGACGGTTATTGATGTCACTGCGAATCTCTTGAGACGGTTATTGATGTCACTGCGAATCTCTTGAGACGGTTATTGATGTCACTGCGAATCTCTTGAGACGGTTATTGATGTCACTGCGAATCTCTTGAGACGGTTATTGATGTCACTGCGAATCTCTTGAGACGGTTATTGATGTCACTGCGAATCTCTTGAGACGGTTATTGATGTCACTGCGAATCTCTTGAGACGGTTATTGATGTCACTGCGAATCTCTTGAGACGGTTATTGATGTCACTGCGAATCTCTTGAGACGGTTATTGATGTCACTGCGAATCTCTTGAGACGGTTATTGATGTCACTGCGAATCTCTTGAGACGGTTATGATGTCACTGCGAATCTCTTGAGACGGTTATTGATGTCACTGCGAATCTCTTGAGACGGTTATTGATGTCACTGCGAATCTCTTGAGACGGTTATTGATGTCACTGCGAATCTCTTGAGACGGTTATTGATGTCACTGCGAATCTCTTGAGACGGTTATTGATGTCACTGCGAATCTCTTGAGACGGTTATTGATGTCACTGCGAATCTCTTGAGACGGTTATTGATGTCACTGCGAATCTCTTGAGACGGTTATTGATGTCACTGCGAATCTCTTGAGACGGTTATTGATGTCACTGCGAATCTCTTGAGACGGTTATTGATGTCACTGCGAATCTCTTGAGACGGTTATTGATGTCACTGCGAATCTCTTGAGACGGTTATTGATGTCACTGCGAATCTCTTGAGACGGTTATTGATGTCACTGCGAATCTCTTGAGACGGTTATTGATGTCACTGCGAATCTCTTGAGACGGTTATTGATGTCACTGCGAATCTCTTGAGACGGTTATTGATGTCACTGCGAATCTCTTGAGACGGTTATTGATGTCACTGCGAATCTCTTGAGACGGTTATTGATGTCACTGCGAATCTCTTGAGACGGTTATTGATGTCACTGCGAATCTCTTGAGACGGTTATTGATGTCACTGCGAATCTCTTGAGACGGTTATTGATGTCACTGCGAATCTCTTGAGACGGTTATTGATGTCACTGCGAATCTCTTGAGACGGTTATTGATGTCACTGCGAATCTCTTGAGACGGTTATTGATGTCACTGCGAATCTCTTGAGACGGTTATTGATGTCACTGCGAATCTCTTGAGACGGTTATTGATGTCACTGCGAATCTCTTGAGACGGTTATTGATGTCACTGCGAATCTCTTGAGACGGTTATTGATGTCACTGCGAATCTCTTGAGACGGTTATTGATGTCACTGCGAATCTCTTGAGACGGTTATTGATGTCACTGCGAATCTCTTGAGACGGTTATTGATGTCACTGCGAATCTCTTGAGACGGTTATTGATGTCACTGCGAATCTCTTGAGACGGTTATTGATGTCACTGCGAATCTCTTGAGACGGTTATTGATGTCACTGCGAATCTCTTGAGACGGTTATTGATGTCACTGCGAATCTCTTGAGACGGTTATTGATGTCACTGCGAATCTCTTGAGACGGTTATTGATGTCACTGCGAATCTCTTGAGACGGTTATTGATGTCACTGCGAATCTCTTGAGACGGTTATTGATGTCACTGCGAATCTCTTGAGACGGTTATTGATGTCACTGCGAATCTCTTGAGACGGTTATTGATGTCACTGCGAATCTCTTGAGACGGTTATTGATGTCACTGCGAATCTCTTGAGACGGTTATTGATGTCACTGCGAATCTCTTGAGACGGTTATTGATGTCACTGCGAATCTCTTGAGACGGTTATTGATGTCACTGCGAATCTCTTGAGACGGTTATTGATGTCACTGCGAATCTCTTGAGACGGTTATTGATGTCACTGCGAATCTCTTGAGACGGTTATTGATGTCACTGCGAATCTCTTGAGACGGTTATTGATGTCACTGCGAATCTCTTGAGACGGTTATTGATGTCACTGCGAATCTCTTGAGACGGTTATTGATGTCACTGCGAATCTCTTGAGACGGTTATTGATGTCACTGCGAATCTCTTGAGACGGTTATTGATGTCACTGCGAATCTCTTGAGACGGTTATTGATGTCACTGCGAATCTCTTGAGACGGTTATTGATGTCACTGCGAATCTCTTGAGACGGTTATTGATGTCACTGCGAATCTCTTGAGACGGTTATTGATGTCACTGCGAATCTCTTGAGACGGTTATTGATGTCACTTGCGAATCTCTTGAGACGGTTATTGATGTCACTGCGAATCTCTTGAGACGGTTATTGATGTCACTGCGAATCTCTTGAGACGGTTATTGATGTCACTGCGAATCTCTTGAGACGGTTATTGATGTCACTGCGAATCTCTTGAGACGGTTATTGATGTCACTGCGAATCTCTTGAGACGGTTATTGATGTCACTGCGAATCTCTTGAGACGGTTATTGATGTCACTGCGAATCTCTTGAGACGGTTATTGATGTCACTGCGAATCTCTTGAGACGGTTATTGATGTCACTGCGAATCTCTTGAGACGGTTATTGATGTCACTGCGAATCTCTTGAGACGGTTATTGATGTCACTGCGAATCTCTTGAGACGGTTATTGATGTCACTGCGAATCTCTTGAGACGGTTATTGATGTCACTGCGAATCTCTTGAGACGGTTATTGATGTCACTGCGAATCTCTTGAGACGGTTATTGATGTCACTGCGAATCTCTTGAGACGGTTATTGATGTCACTGCGAATCTCTTGAGACGGTTATTGATGTCACTGCGAATCTCTTGAGACGGTTATTGATGTCACTGCGAATCTCTTGAGACGGTTATTGATGTCACTGCGAATCTCTTGAGACGGTTATTGATGTCACTGCGAATCTCTTGAGACGGTTATTGATGTCACTGCGAATCTCTTGAGACGGTTATTGATGTCACTGCGAATCTCTTGAGACGGTTATTGATGTCACTGCGAATCTCTTGAGACGGTTATTGATGTCACTGCGAATCTCTTGAGACGGTTATTGATGTCACTGCGAATCTCTTGAGACGGTTATTGATGTCACTGCGAATCTCTTGAGACGGTTATTGATGTCACTGCGAATCTCTTGAGACGGTTATTGATGTCACTGCGAATCTCTTGAGACGGTTATTGATGTCACTGCGAATCTCTTGAGACGGTTATTGATGTCACTGCGAATCTCTTGAGACGGTTATTGATGTCACTGCGAATCTCTTGAGACGGTTATTGATGTCACTGCGAATCTCTTGAGACGGTTATTGATGTCACTGCGAATCTCTTGAGACGGTTATTGATGTCACTGCGAATCTCTTGAGACGGTTATTGATGTCACTGCGAATCTCTTGAGACGGTTATTGATGTCACTGCGAATCTCTTGAGACGGTTATTGATGTCACTGCGAATCTCTTGAGACGGTTATTGATGTCACTGCGAATCTCTTGAGACGGTTATTGATGTCACTGCGAATCTCTTGAGACGGTTATTGATGTCACTGCGAATCTCTTGAGACGGTTATTGATGTCACTGCGAATCTCTTGAGACGGTTATTGATGTCACTGCGAATCTCTTGAGACGGTTATTGATGTCACTGCGAATCTCTTGAGACGGTTATTGATGTCACTGCGAATCTCTTGAGACGGTTATTGATGTCACTGCGAATCTCTTGAGACGGTTATTGATGTCACTGCGAATCTCTTGAGACGGTTATTGATGTCACTGCGAATCTCTTGAGACGGTTATTGATGTCACTGCGAATCTCTTGAGACGGTTATTGATGTCACTGCGAATCTCTTGAGACGGTTATTGATGTCACTGCGAATCTCTTGAGACGGTTATTGATGTCACTGCGAATCTCTTGAGACGGTTATTGATGTCACTGCGAATCTCTTGAGACGGTTATTGATGTCACTGCGAATCTCTTGAGACGGTTATTGATGTCACTGCGAATCTCTTGAGACGGTTATTGATGTCACTGCGAATCTCTTGAGACGGTTATTGATGTCACTGCGAATCTCTTGAGACGGTTATGTATGTCACTGCGAATCTCTTGAGACGGTTATTGATGTCACTGCGAATCTCTTGAGACGGTTACTTGATGTCACTGCGAATCTCTTGAGACGGTTATTGATGTCACTGCGAATCTCTTGAGACGGTTATTGATGTCACTGCGAATCTCTTGAGACGGTTATTGATGTCACTGCGAATCTCTTGAGACGGTTATTGATGTCACTGCGAATCTCTTGAGACGGTTATTGATGTCACTGCGAATCTCTTGAGACGGTTATTGATGTCACTGCGAATCTCTTGAGACGGTTATTGATGTCACTGCGAATCTCTTGAGACGGTTATTGATGTCACTGCGAATCTCTTGAGACGGTTATTGATGTCACTGCGAATCTCTTGAGACGGTTATTGATGTCACTGCGAATCTCTTGAGACGGTTATTGATGTCACTGCGAATCTCTTGAGACGGTTATTGATGTCACTGCGAATCTCTTGAGACGGTTATTGATGTCACTGCGAATCTCTTGAGACGGTTATTGATGTCACTGCGAATCTCTTGAGACGGTTATTGATGTCACTGCGAATCTCTTGAGACGGTTATTGATGTCACTGCGAATCTCTTGAGACGGTTATTGATGTCACTGCGAATCTCTTGAGACGGTTATTGATGTCACTGCGAATCTCTTGAGACGGTTATTGATGTCACTGCGAATCTCTTGAGACGGTTATTGATGTCACTGCGAATCTCTTGAGACGGTTATTGATGTCACTGCGAATCTCTTGAGACGGTTATTGATGTCACTGCGAATCTCTTGAGACGGTTATTGATGTCACTGCGAATCTCTTGAGACGGTTATTGATGTCACTGCGAATCTCTTGAGACGGTTATTGATGTCACTGCGAATCTCTTGAGACGGTTATTGATGTCACTGCGAATCTCTTGAGACGGTTATTGATGTCACTGCGAATCTCTTGAGACGGTTATTGATGTCACTGCGAATCTCTTGAGACGGTTATTGATGTCACTGCGAATCTCTTGAGACGGTTATTGATGTCACTGCGAATCTCTTGAGACGGTTATTGATGTCACTGCGAATCTCTTGAGACGGTTATTGATGTCACTGCGAATCTCTTGAGACGGTTATTGATGTCACTGCGAATCTCTTGAGACGGTTATTGATGTCACTGCGAATCTCTTGAGACGGTTATTGATGTCACTGCGAATCTCTTGAGACGGTTATTGATGTCACTGCGAATCTCTTGAGACGGTTATTGATGTCACTGCGAATCTCTTGAGACGGTTATTGATGTCACTGCGAATCTCTTGAGACGGTTATTGATGTCACTGCGAATCTCTTGAGACGGTTATTGATGTCACTGCGAATCTCTTGAGACGGTTATTGATGTCACTGCGAATCTCTTGAGACGGTTATTGATGTCACTGCGAATCTCTTGAGACGGTTATTGATGTCACTGCGAATCTCTTGAGACGGTTATTGATGTCACTGCGAATCTCTTGAGACGGTTATTGATGTCACTGCGAATCTCTTGAGACGGTTATTGATGTCACTGCGAATCTCTTGAGACGGTTATTGATGTCACTGCGAATCTCTTGAGACGGTTATTGATGTCACTGCGAATCTCTTGAGACGGTTATTGATGTCACTGCCGAATCTCTTGAGACGGTTATTGATGTCACTGCGAATCTCTTGAGACGGTTATTGATGTCACTGCGAATCTCTTGAGACGGTTATTGATGTCACTGCGAATCTCTTGAGACGGTTATTGATGTCACTGCGAATCTCTTGAGACGGTTATTGATGTCACTGCGAATCTCTTGAGACGGTTATTGATGTCACTGCGAATCTCTTGAGACGGTTATTGATGTCACTGCGAATCTCTTGAGACGGTTATTGATGTCACTGCGAATCTCTTGAGACGGTTATTGATGTCACTGCGAATCTCTTGAGACGGTTATTGATGTCACTGCGAATCTCTTGAGACGGTTATTGATGTCACTGCGAATCTCTTGAGACGGTTATTGATGTCACTGCGAATCTCTTGAGACGGTTATTGATGTCACTGCGAATCTCTTGAGACGGTTATTGATGTCACTGCGAATCTCTTGAGACGGTTATTGATGTCACTGCGAATCTCTTGAGACGGTTATTGATGTCACTGCGAATCTCTTGAGACGGTTATTGATGTCACTGCGAATCTCTTGAGACGGTTATTGATGTCACTGCGAATCTCTTGAGACGGTTATTGATGTCACTGCGAATCTCTTGAGACGGTTATTGATGTCACTGCGAATCTCTTGAGACGGTTATTGATGTCACTGCGAATCTCTTGAGACGGTTATTGATGTCACTGCGAATCTCTTGAGGACGGTTATTGATGTCACTGCGAATCTCTTGAGACGGTTATTGATGTCACTGCGAATCTCTTGAGACGGTTATTGATGTCACTGCGAATCTCTTGAGACGGTTATTGATGTCACTGCGAATCTCTTGAGACGGTTATTGATGTCACTGCGAATCTCTTGAGACGGTTATTGATGTCACTGCGAATCTCTTGAGACGGTTATTGATGTCACTGCGAATCTCTTGAGACGGTTATTGATGTCACTGCGAATCTCTTGAGACGGTTATTGATGTCACTGCGAATCTCTTGAGACGGTTATTGATGTCACTGCGAATCTCTTGAGACGGTTATTGATGTCACTGCGAATCTCTTGAGACGGGTTATTGATGTCACTGCGAATCTCTTGAGACGGTTATTGATGTCACTGCGAATCTCTTGAGACGGTTATTGATGTCACTGCGAATCTCTTGAGACGGTTATGATGTCACTGCGAATCTCTTGAGACGGTTATTGATGTCACTGCGAATCTCTTGAGACGGTTATTGATGTCACTGCGAATCTCTTGAGACGGTTATTGATGTCACTGCGAATCTCTTGAGACGGTTATTGATGTCACTGCGAATCTCTTGAGACGGTTATTGATGTCACTGCGAATCTCTTGAGACGGTTATTGATGTCACTGCGAATCTCTTGAGACGGTTATTGATGTCACTGCGAATCTCTTGAGACGGTTATTGATGTCACTGCGAATCTCTTGAGACGGTTATTGATGTCACTGCGAATCTCTTGAGACGGTTATTGATGTCACTGCGAATCTCTTGAGACGGTTATTGATGTCACTGCGAATCTCTTGAGACGGTTATTGATGTCACTGCGAATCTCTTGAGACGGTTATTGATGTCACTGCGAATCTCTTGAGACGGTTATTGATGTCACTGCGAATCTCTTGAGACGGTTATTGATGTCACTGCGAATCTCTTGAGACGGTTATTGATGTCACTGCGAATCTCTTGAGACGGTTATTGATGTCACTGCGAATCTCTTGAGACGGTTATTGATGTCACTGCGAATCTCTTGAGACGGTTATTGATGTCACTGCGAATCTCTTGAGACGGTTATTGATGTCACTGCGAATCTCTTGAGACGGTTATTGATGTCACTGCGAATCTCTTGAGACGGTTATTGATGTCACTGCGAATCTCTTGAGACGGTTATTGATGTCACTGCGAATCTCTTGAGACGGTTATTGATGTCACTGCGAATCTCTTGAGACGGTTATTGATGTCACTGCGAATCTCTTGAGACGGTTATTGATGTCACTGCGAATCTCTTGAGACGGTTATTGATGTCACTGCGAATCTCTTGAGACGGTTATTGATGTCACTGCGAATCTCTTGAGACGGTTATTGATGTCACTGCGAATCTCTTGAGACGGTTATTGATGTCACTGCGAATCTCTTGAGACGGTTATGATGTCATGCGAATCTCTTGAGACGGTTATTGATGTCACTGCGAATCTCTTGAGACGGTTACTGATGTCACTGCGAATCTCTTGAGACGGTTATTGATGTCACTGCGAATCTCTTGAGACGGTTATTGATGTCACTGCGAATCTCTTGAGACGGTTATTGATGTCACTGCGAATCTCTTGAGACGGTTATTGATGTCACTGCGAATCTCTTGAGACGGTTATTGATGTCACTGCGAATCTCTTGAGACGGTTATTGATGTCACTGCGAATCTCTTGAGACGGTTATTGATGTCACTGCGAATCTCTTGAGACGGTTATTGATGTCACTGCGAATCTCTTGAGACGGTTATTGATGTCACTGCGAATCTCTTGAGACGGTTATTGATGTCACTGCGAATCTCTTGAGACGGTTATTGATGTCACTGCGAATCTCTTGAGACGGTTATTGATGTCACTGCGAATCTCTTGAGACGGTTATTGATGTCACTGCGAATCTCTTGAGACGGTTATTGATGTCACTGCGAATCTCTTGAGACGGTTATTGATGTCACTGCGAATCTCTTGAGACGGTTATTGATGTCACTGCGAATCTCTTGAGACGGTTATTGATGTCACTGGAATCTCTTGAGCGTTATGATGTCACTGCGAATCTCTTGAGACGGTTATTGATGTCACTGCGAATCTCTTGAGACGGTTATTGATGTCACTGCGAATCTCTTGAGACGGTTATTGATGTCACTGCGAATCTCTTGAGACGGTTATTGATGTCACTGCGAATCTCTTGAGACGGTTATTGATGTCACTGCGAATCTCTTGAGACGGTTACTGATGTCACTGCGAATCTCTTGAGACGGTTTATTGATGTCACTGCGAATCTCTTGAGACGGTTATTGATGTCACTGCGAATCTCTTGAGACGGTTATTGATGTCACTGCGAATCTCTTGAGACGGTTATTGATGTCACTTGCGAATCTCTTGAGACGGTTATTGATGTCACTGCGAATCTCTTGAGACGGTTATTGATGTCACTTGCGAATCTCTTGAGACGGTTATTGATGTCACTGCGAATCTCTTGAGACGGTTATTGATGTCACTGCGAATCTCTTGAGACGGTTATTGATGTCACTGCGAATCTCTTGAGACGGTTATTGATGTCACTGCGAATCTCTTGAGACGGTTATTGATGTCACTGCGAATCTCTTGAGACGGTTACTGATGTCACTGCGAATCTCTTGAGACGGTTATTGATGTCACTGCGAATCTCTTGAGACGGTTATTGATGTCACTGCGAATCTCTTGAGACGGTTATTGATGTCACTGCGAATCTCTTGAGACGGTTATTGATGTCACTGCGAATCTCTTGAGACGGTTATTGATGTCACTGCGAATCTCTTGAGACGGTTATTGATGTCACTGCGAATCTCTTGAGACGGTTATGATGTCACTGCGAATCTCTTGAGACGGTTACTTGATGTCACTGCGAATCTCTTGAGACGGTTATTGATGTCACTGCGAATCTCTTGAGACGGTTATTGATGTCACTGCGAATCTCTTGAGACGGTTATTGATGTCACTGCGAATCTCTTGAGACGGTTATTGATGTCACTGCGAATCTCTTGAGACGGTTATTGAGTCATGCGAATCTCTGAGACGGTATTGATCACTGCGAATCTCTTGAGACGGTTATTGATGTCACTGCGAATCTCTTGAGACGGTTATTGATGTCACTGCGAATCTCTTGAGACGGTTATTGATGTCACTGCGAATCTCTTGAGACGGTTATTGATGTCACTGCGAATCTCTTGAGACGGTTATTGATGTCACTGCGAATCTCTTGAGACGGTTACTTGATGTCACTGCGAATCTCTTGAGACGGTTATTGATGTCACTGCGAATCTCTTGAGACGGTTATTGATGTCACTGCGAATCTCTTGAGACGGTTATTGATGTCACTGCGAATCTCTTGAGACGGTTATTGATGTCACTGCGAATCTCTTGAGACGGTTATTGATGTCACTGCGAATCTCTTGAGACGGTTATTGATGTCACTGCGAATCTCTTGAGACGGTTATTGATGTCACTGCGAATCTCTTGAGACGGTTACTGATGTCACTGCGAATCTCTTGAGGGACGGTTACTGATGTCACTGCGAATCTCTTGAGACGGTTATTGATGTCACTGCGAATCTCTTGAGACGGTATTGATGTCACTGCGAATCTCTTGAGACGGTTATTGATGTCACTGCGAATCTCTTGAGACGGTTATTGATGTCACTGCGAATCTCTTGAGACGGTTATTGATGTCACTGCGAATCTCTGAGACGGTTATTGATGTCACTGCGAATCTCTTGAGACGGTTATTGATGTCACTGCGAATCTCTTGAGACGGTTATGATGTCACTGCGAATCTCCTTGAGACGGTTATTGATGTCACTGCGAATCTCTTGAGACGGTTATTGATGTCACTGCGAATCTCTGAGACGGTTATTGATGTCACTGCGAATCTCTTTGAGACGGTTATTGATGTCACTGCGAATCTCTTGAGACGGTATTGATGTCACTGCGAATCTCTTGAGACGGTTACTTGATGTCACTGCGAATCTCTTGAGACGGTTATTGATGTCACTGCGAATCTCTTGAGACGGTTATTGATGTCACTGCGAATCTCTTGAGACGGTTATTGATGTCACTGCGAATCTCTTGAGACGGTTATGATGTCACTGCGAATCTCTGAGACGGTTATGATGTCACTGCGAATCTCTTGAGACGGTTATGATGTCACTGCGAATCTCTTGAGACGGTTATTGATGTCACTTGCGAATCTCTTGAGACGGTTATTGATGTCACTGCGAATCTCTTGAGACGGTTATTGATGGTCACTGCGAATCTCTTGAGACGGTTAATTGATGTCACTGCGAATCTTTGAGACGGTTATTGATGTCACTGCGAATCTCTTGAGACGGTTATTGATGTCACTGCGAATCTCTTGAGGACGGTTATTGATGTCACTGCGAATCTCTTGAGGACGGTTATTGATGTCACTTGCGAATCTCTTGAGACGGTTATTGATGTCACTGCGAATCTCTTGAGACGGTTATTGATGTCACTGCGAATCTCTTGAGACGGTTATTGATGTCACTGCGAATCTCTTGAGACGGTTATTATGTCACTGCGAATCTCTTGAGACGGTTATTGATGTCACTGCGAATCTCTTGAGACGGTATTGATGTCACTGCGAATCTCTTGAGACGGTTATGATGTCACTGCGAATCTCTTGAGACGGGTTATTGATGTCACTTGCGAATCTCTTGAGACGGTTATTGATGTCACTGCGAATCTCTTGAGACGGTTATTGATGTCACTGCGAATCTCTTGAGACGGTTATTGATGTCACTGCGAATCTCTTGAGACGGTTATTGATGTCACTGCGAATCTCTTGAGACGGTTATTGATGTCACTGCGAATCTCTGAGACGGTTATGATGTCACTGCGAATCTCTTGAGACGGTTATTGATGTCACTGCGAATCTCTGAGACGGTATTGATGTCACTGCGAATCTCTTGAGTACGGTTATTGATGTCACTGCGAATCTCTGAGACGGTTATTGATGTCACTGCGAATCTCTTGAGACGGTTATTGATGTCACTGCGAATCTCTTGAGACGGTTATTGATGTCACTGCGAATCTCTTGAGACGGTTTATTGATGTCACGCGAATCTCTTGAGACGGTTATTGATGTCACTTGCGAATCTCTTGAGACGGGTTATTGATGTCACTGCGAATCTCTTGAGACGGTATTGATGTCATGCGAATCTCTTGAGACGGTTATTGATGTCACTGCGAATCTCTGAGACGGTTATTGATGTCACTGCGAATCTCTTGAGACGGTTATGTGATGTCACTGCGAATCTCTTGAGACGGTTATTGATGTCACTGCGAATCTCTTGAGACGGTTATCTGATGTCACTGCGAATCTCTTGAGACGGTTATTGATGTCACTGCGAATCTCTTGAGACGGTTATTGAGTCACTGCGAATCTCTTGAGACGGTTATTGATGTCACTGCGAATCTCTTGAGACGGTTATTGATGTCACTGCGAATCTCTTGAGACGGTATTGATGTCATCGGAATCTCTTGAGACGTTATTGATGTCACTGCGAATCTCTGAGACGGTTATTGATTGTCACTGCGAATCTCTTGAGACGGTTATTGATGTCACTGCGAATCTCTTGAGGACGGTATTGATGTCACTGCGAATCTCTTGAGACGGTTATGATGTCACTGCGAATCTCTTGAGACGGTTATTGATGTCACTGCGAATCTCTTGAGACGGTTATTGATGTCACTGCGAATCTCTTGAGACGGTTACTGATGTCACTGCGAATCTCTGAGACGGTTATTGATGTCACTGCGAATCTCTTGAGACGGTATGATGTCACTGCGAATCTCTTGAGAGGTATTGATGTCATGCGAACTCTCTTGAGACGGTTATTGATGTCACTGCGAATTCATCTTGAGACGGAATCTCTTGAGACGGTTATTGATGTCACTGCGAATCTCTTGAGACGGTTATTGATGTCACTGCGAATCTCTTGAGACGGTTATTGATGTCACTGCGAATCTCTTGAGACGGTTATTGATGTCACTGCCGAATCTCTTGAGACGGTTATTGATGTCACTGCGAATCTCTTGAGACGGTTATTGATGTCACTGCGAATCTCTTGAGACGGTTATTGATGTCACTGCGAATCTCTTGAGACGGTTATTGATGTCACTGCGAATCTCTTGAGACGGTTATTGATGTACTACTCTGCGAATCTCTTGAGACGGTTATTGATGTCACTGCGAATCTCTTGAGACGGTTATTGATGTCACTGCGAATCTCTTGAGACGGTTATTGATGTCACTGCGAATCTCTTGAGACGGTATTGATGTCACTGCGAATCTCTTGAGACGGTTATTGATGTCACTTGCGAATCTCTTGAGACGGTTTATTGATGTCACTGCGAATCTCTTGAGACGGTTATGATGTCACGCGATCCTTGAGACGGTATTGATGTCACTTGCGAATCTCTTGAGACGGTTATTGATGTCACTGCGAATCTCTTGAGACGGTTATTGATGTCACTGCGAATCTCTTGAGACGGTTATTGAATGTCACTGCGAATCTCTTGAGACGGTTATTGATGTCACTGCGAATCTCTTGAGACGGTTATGATGTCACTGCGAATCTCTGAGACGGTTATTCGATGTCACTGCGAATCTCTTGAGACGGTTATTGATGTCACTGGAATCTCTTGAGACGGTCTATTGATGTCAATGCGAATCTCTTGAGACGGTGATTGATGTCACTGCGAATCTCTGAGACGGTTATTGATGTCACTGCGAATCTCTTGAGACGGTTATTGATGTCACTGCGGAATCTCTTGAGACGGTTATTGATGTCATGCGAATCTCTTGAGACGTTATTTGATGTCACTGCGAATCTCTTAGACGGTTATTGCATGTCACTGCGAATCTCTTGAGACGGTTATGATGTCACTGCGAATCTCTTGAGACGGTTATTGATGTCACTGCGAATCTCTTGAGACGGTATTGATGTCACTGCGAATCTCTTGAGACGGTACTGATGTCAATGCGAATCTCTTGAGACGGTTATTGATGTCACTGCGAATCTCTTGAGACGGTTATTGATGTCACTGCGAATCTCTTGAGACGGTTATTGATGTCACTTGCGAATCTCTTGAGACGGTTATGATGTCACTGCGAATCTCTTGAGACGGTTATTGATGTCACTGCGAATCTCTTGAGACGGTTATTGATGTCACTGCGAATCTCTTGAGACGGTTATTGATGTCACTGCGAATCTCTTGAGGACGGTTATTGATGTCACTGCGAATTCTCTTGAGACGGTATATGATGTCACTGCGAATCTCTTGAGACGGTTATCTGATGTCACTGCTACGAATCTCTTGAGACGGTTATTGATGTCACTGCGAATCTCTTGAGACGGTTATTGATGTCACTGCGAATCTCTTGAGTACGGTTATTGATGTCACTGCGATCTCTTGAGACGGTTATTGATGTCACTGCGAATCTCTTGAGACGGTTATTGATGTCACTGCGAATCTCTTGAGACGGTTATTGATGTCACTGCGAATCTCTTGAGACGGTTATTGATGCCTCACTGCGAATCTCTTTGAGACGGTATTGATGTTCACTGCGAATCTCTTGAGACGGTTATTGATGTCACTGCGAATCTCTTGAGACGGTTATGATGTCACTGCGAATCTCTTGAGACGGTTACTTGATGTCACTGCGAATCTCTTGAGACGGTTATTGATGTCACTGCGAATCTCTTGAGACGGTTATTGATGTCACTGCGAATCTTCTTGAGACGGTTATTGATGTCACTGCGAATCTCTTGAGACGGTTACTGATGTCACTGCGAATCTCTTGAGACGGTTATTGATGTCACTGCGAATCTCTTGAGACGGTTATTGATGTCACTGCGAATCTCTTGAGACGGTTACTTGATGTCACTGCGAATCTCTTGAGACGGTTATTGATGTCACTGCGAATCTCTTGAGACGGTTACTGATGTCACTGCGAATCTCTTGAGACGGTACTTGATGTCACTGCGAATCTCTTGAGACGGTTATTGATGTCACTGCGAATCTCTTGAGACGGTTATTATGTCACTGGAATCTCTTGAGACTATATGCACTGCGAATCTCTTGAGACGGTTATTGATGTCACTGCGAATCTCTTGAGACGGTTATGATGCACTGCGAATCTCTTGAGACGGTTATTGATGTCACTGCGAATCTCTTGAGACGGTTATTGATGTACTGCGAATCTCTTGAGACGGTTATTGATGTCACTGCGAATCTCTTGAGACGGTTATTGATGTCACTCGCGAATCTCTTGAGACGGTTACTTGATGTCACTGCGAATCTCTTGAGACGGTTATTGATGTCACTGCGAATCTCTTGAGACGGTTATGATGTCACTTGCGGAATCTCTTGAGACGGTTATTGATGTCACTGCGAATCTCTTGAGACTGGTTATTGATGTCACTGCGAATCTCTTGAGACGGTTATTGATGTCACTGCGAATCTCTTGAGACGGTTATTGATGTCCACTGCGAATCTCTTGAGACGGTTATTGAATGTCACTGCGAATCTCTTGAGACGGTTATTGATGTCACTGCGAATCTCTTGAGACGGTTATGATGTCACTGCGAATCTCTTGAGACGGGTTATTGATGTCACTGCGAATCTCTTGAGACGGTTATTGATGTCACTGCGAATCTCTTGAGACGGTTATTGATGTCACTGCGAATCTCTTGAGACGGTTATTGATGTCACTGCGAATCTCTTGAGACGGTTATTGATGTCACTGCGAATCTCTTGAGACGGTTATTGATGTCACTGCGAATCTCTTGAGACGGTTATTGATGTCACTGCGAATCTCTTGAGACGGTTATTGATGTCACTGCGAATCTCTTGAGACGGTTATTGATGTCACTGCGAATCTCTTGAGACGGTTATTGATGTCACTGCGAATCTCTTGAGACGGTTATTGATGTCACTGCGAATCTCTTGAGACGGTTATTGATGTCACTGCGAATCTCTTGAGACGGTTATTGATGTCACTGCGAATCTCTTGAGACGGTTATTGATGTCACTGCGAATCTCTTGAGACGGTTATTGATGTCACTGCGAATCTCTTGAGACGGTTATTGATGTCACTGCGAATCTCTTGAGACGGTTATTGATGTCACTGCGAATCTCTTGAGACGGTTATTGATGTCACTGCGAATCTCTTGAGACGGTTATTGATGTCACTGCGAATCTCTTGAGACGGTTATTGATGTCACTGCGAATCTCTTGAGACGGTTATTGATGTCACTGCGAATCTCTTGAGACGGTTATTGATGTCACTGCGAATCTCTTGAGACGGTTATTGATGTCACTGCGAATCTCTTGAGACGGTTATTGATGTCACTGCGAATCTCTTGAGACGGTTATTGATGTCACTGCGAATCTCTTGAGACGGTTATTGATGTCACTGCGAATCTCTTGAGACGGTTATTGATGTCACTGCGAATCTCTTGAGACGGTTATTGATGTCACTGCGAATCTCTTGAGACGGTTATTGATGTCACTGCGAATCTCTTGAGACGGTTATTGATGTCACTGCGAATCTCTTGAGACGGTTATTGATGTCACTGCGAATCTCTTGAGACGGTTATTGATGTCACTGCGAATCTCTTGAGACGGTTATTGATGTCACTGCGAATCTCTTGAGACGGTTATTGATGTCACTGCGAATCTCTTGAGACGGTTATTGATGTCACTGCGAATCTCTTGAGACGGTTATTGATGTCACTGCGAATCTCTTGAGACGGTTATTGATGTCACTGCGAATCTCTTGAGACGGTTATTGATGTCACTGCGAATCTCTTGAGACGGTTATTGATGTCACTGCGAATCTCTTGAGACGGTTATTGATGTCACTGCGAATCTCTTGAGACGGTTATTGATGTCACTGCGAATCTCTTGAGACGGTTATTGATGTCACTGCGAATCTCTTGAGACGGTTATTGATGTCACTGCGAATCTCTTGAGACGGTTATTGATGTCACTGCGAATCTCTTGAGACGGTTATTGATGTCACTGCGAATCTCTTGAGACGGTTATTGATGTCACTGCGAATCTCTTGAGACGGTTATTGATGTCACTGCGAATCTCTTGAGACGGTTATTGATGTCACTGCGAATCTCTTGAGACGGTTATTGATGTCACTGCGAATCTCTTGAGACGGTTATTGATGTCACTGCGAATCTCTTGAGACGGTTATTGATGTCACTGCGAATCTCTTGAGACGGTTATTGATGTCACTGCGAATCTCTTGAGACGGTTATTGATGTCACTGCGAATCTCTTGAGACGGTTATTGATGTCACTGCGAATCTCTTGAGACGGTTATTGATGTCACTGCGAATCTCTTGAGACGGTTATTGATGTCACTGCGAATCTCTTGAGACGGTTATTGATGTCACTGCGAATCTCTTGAGACGGTTATTGATGTCACTGCGAATCTCTTGAGACGGTTATTGATGTCACTGCGAATCTCTTGAGACGGTTATTGATGTCACTGCGAATCTCTTGAGACGGTATTGATGTCACTGCGAATCTCTGAGACGGTTATTGATGTCACTGCGAATCTCTTGAGACGGTTATTGATGTCACTGCGAATCTCTTGAGACGGTTATTGATGTCACTGCGAATCTCTTGAGACGGTTATTGATGTCACTGCGAATCTCTTGAGACGGTTACTGATGTCACTGCAAATCTCTTGAGACGGTTATTGATGTCACTGCGAATCTCTTGAGACGGTTATTGATGTCACTGCGAATCTCTTGAGACGGTTACTGATGTCACTGCGAATCTCTTGAGACGGTTATTGATGTCACTGCGAATCTCTTGAGACGGTTATTGATGTCACTGCGAATCTCTTGAGACGGTTACTGATGTCACTGCGAATCTCTTGAGACGGTTATTGATGTCACTGCGAATCTCTTGAGACGGTTACTGATGTCACTGCGAATCTCTTGAGACGGTTACTGATGTCACTGCGAATCTCTTGAGACGGTATTGATGTCACTGCGAATCTCTTGAGACGGTTATTGATGTCACTGCGAATCTCTTGAGACGGTTATGATGTCACTGCGAATCTCTTGAGACGGTTATTGATGTCACTGCGAATCTCTTGAGACGGTTATTGATGTCACTGCGAATCTCTTGAGACGGTTATTGATGTCACTGCGAATCTCTTGAGACGGTTATTGATGTCACTGCGAATCTTGAGACGGTTATTGATGTCACTGCGAATCTCTTGAGACGGTTATTGATGTCACTGCGAATCTCTTGAGACGGTTATTGATGTCACTGCGAATCTCTTGAGACGGTTATGATGTCACTGCGAATCTCTTGAGACGGTTATTGATGTCACTGCGAATCTCTTGAGACGGTTATTGATGTCACTGCGAATCTCTTGAGACGGTTATTGATGTCACTGCGAATCTCTTGAGACGGTTATTGATGTCACTGCGAATCTCTTGAGACGGTTATTGATGTCACTGCGAATCTCTTGAGACGGTTATTGATGTCACTGCGAATCTCTTGAGACGGTTATTGATGTCACTGCGAATCTCTTGAGACGGTTATTGATGTCACTGCGAATCTCTTGAGACGGTTACTGATGTCACTGCGAATCTCTGCGCTGCCAGCATTCTGCTGTGCTTGTGGTGCCACCACGATCATCACAACAGTCATCCCATCACCCCCATCACCCCCATAACCCCCATCAACCCACATCACCCCATCACCCCCATCACCCCCATCATCCCCATCACCCCCATCACCCCCATCACCCCATCACCCCCATCAGGGTGTGGAGGGTGCGCGGGTGGCAGGGGGCCCGGGCAGGAGG
>CANJKZ010000905.1:0-106444 GCA_947471745.1 Closterium sp. Naga37s-1
CCTTCACACAGTCGCTGACCTCATCAAGACCTCCAGTGAGGCCCGCTCCGTGCGCCATGCCTGCTGAGGTTCCTTGCCACGCACCCCCTCCACTCTGGCTCACTCTCTATCACCTAGTCACCCGCCTCCCTGACACACTGCGTGCTGTCAGGGACCACTTCCTAGCTCGTTGCCCCACTGAGCTCACATTGCCCTCCCGAGAAGGAGCTACTTGCAGCTGAGGCTAGCATAGTCGGTGTAGGTGCCTCTCGTGGCGACCCCCGTACCCGTTCTTTGAGGGGTGTTCTCCTTCCCCCTTCTTCCCTCTGTCGCCTCTGCTGCTGCTGTCGACCTTCTGGTACTGAGAAGGTCGGTACTGCGTCTGCCTCGAGCGGACGCCGCAGCGGCAAGGGCAAAGGGGGCAAGGGTAGTGGCGGGTGACGGCGGGGGAGGCGGCGGTGGGGGGCGGTGGAGGCAGTGGGGGTGGTGGCTCGGCTGGAGGGGCGAGTGGTAGCGGTGGGGGGTGGGTGGCGGCAGCGGCGGGGGAGGTGGCAGGAGTGGA
This sequence comes from Closterium sp. Naga37s-1, assembly GCA_947471745.1. Taxonomy (NCBI): domain Eukaryota; kingdom Viridiplantae; phylum Streptophyta; class Zygnematophyceae; order Desmidiales; family Closteriaceae; genus Closterium; species Closterium sp. Naga37s-1. The sequence goes on from CANJKZ010000905.1 coordinate 542, forward strand.
GGCGGCGGTTGGGGTGGCGGTGGACGAGGCGGCGGCAGGGGTTGGGGTGGGTCGGAGGAGGTGGCAGCGGTGGTGGTGGCCGTGGAGGCGCTGGCGGTGGCCAGGGCCAGCAGCACACCCTCTCGCCCCAGGAGGTCCGTGAGTGGTACTCTCAGCACGGGGGTGGGGGTGGTCTTAGCTGCACGTACGTCATTCGCACTGGTGACCGCACTGGTCAGCAGTGTGGACGACCGCACGCCACACAGCGCTGCTTCTCTCGTCTCGACGACGCTTGGCGTGTTCAGTTCCCTCAGGCCACTGAGCTGCCCCGCTGGCTTGATCTCCTGAAGAAGGGGATTGATATCTATGCTCTAGACTTTGATGCTATTCTATCTGCCATGTATGTGATGTCTACTAGTGGAGAGGGTGCTGAGTACTTGTGTGTGCCGCCCGACCCGGGCATTAGGGCCAGTGCGTCTGCCGCTCCAGGTACTCACGTGTCGGCTACCCCAGGTGCTGGTGAGGCTGCTGCTCTAGGTGCTCGTGTGTGTCTCCCCCCTTGGTACTGCGTCGACTGCCGCACTGCACACCTTCACACTGGACTCAGGTGCTTCTCGCTGCTTCTTTCGTGACCGCACTGCCCTTGAGCCACTTACTCGGCCAGTTGCTGTCTCCCTTGCTGACCCCTCTGGGGGTCCGGTCATTGCGACCTCTTCCACTGTCCTTCCCTGCCCTGCGGTCCCGTCGGGCACACTGTCAGGTCTCCACCTCCCCTCGTTCTCTACGAACTTGGTGGCAGGCTGTGCACTCCAGGACGGGGGTGTTCACCAGTTCACCCCTGCCTACGAGCGCGTGACACACTGCACGTGTGCTCGTACGGGCCGTCACTTGGCTACCTTCACTCGGCAGCCGGGGTCGGACCTGTACACACTGACTACTGAGTCCCCTCAGGTTGCTGCGGACTGCGTCCGCGTCCGCGTCAGGTCAGCTGTCCGCCCCCTGCTCGTGTCGCTCTTTGGCACACGAGACTGTCCTCTGGCACCACCGCCTTGGCCACCCGTCTGTGCAGCGGCTTCGTGCCATGCACTCCAGGTACCTTGTCTCTGGCCTGCCCAGGGTCCTTCCTCCCCTCCCACCCTCGCCTGCTCCTACCTGTCTCCCCTGTGTCGAGGGACGGCAGCGCGCCGCTCCTCACTCCTCCTCGTTCCCCCCGACGACTGCTCCCTTGCAGACACTCCACATGGACGTGTGGGGCCCAGCCCGCGTCCGTGGTCAGGGTCAGGAGAGGTACTTCCTGATAGTTGTTGACGACTACTCGCGCTACACCTCGGTCTTCCCCTTGCGCACCAAGGGTGAGGTCCCTGATGTCTTGATCCCTTGGATCCGCCGAGCCCGTCTCCAGCTCAGCGAGCGTTTTCACTCGGACTTTCCTGTCCTGCGCTTGCACTCTGACAGAGGTGGTGAGTTCTCCTCCGACCTCTTGGCAGCCTACTGTGCTGAGCACGGCATTGAGCAGTCGTTCACGCTTCCGGCTTCTCCACAGCAGAATGGGGTTGCGGAGCGCCGCATTGGCCTGGTCATGGAGGTCGCCCGTACCTCCTTGATCCATGCGGCTGCCCCCCCACTTTCTGTGGCCGTTTGCGGTCCGGTACGCTGCGCATCAACTCAACCTCTGGCCCCGTGTCTCCTTGCCGGAGACCTCGCCCACGCTACTGTGGACGGGGGAGGTTGGCGATGCGTCGCGTTTCCGGGTCTGGGGGTCTCGAGCTTTTGTCCGCGATTCGTCTGCGGACAAGCTCTCCTCCCGTGCTGTTCCCTGCGTCTTCCTCGGCTTTGTCCCGGACGCGTCTGGTTGGCAGTTTTACCACGCCACCTCGCGCCGAGTCTTGCCCTCCCAGGACGTCACTTTTGACGAGTCCGTCCCCTACTACCGCCTCTTCCCCTACCGCACTGCCCCGCTCCCCCCCCCGCCTCTCTTCCTCTCGCCAGGTGCTGCTGTTGCAGACCCCCTCCCCCCTCAGGGTGCCGCTCCCTCAGGTGTGTCTCAGGTAGACCCGGTTGAGCCTGTTGAGGTAGCTGTCGACTCTCGTCCTGCTGGGGGTGCTGAGCCTGGGGGTGCTGAGCCTGGGGGTGTGGAGCCTGGGGGTGTGGAGCCTGGGGGTGTGGAGCCTGGGGGTGTGGAGCTTGAGGGTGCTGAGCTTGGGGGGGTGGAGCCTCGTGGTACTGAGCTGCGGAGTCCGGAGTCTGGGGGTTCTGCGTCTGGAGGTACGAGGTCTGGGAGTCCTGCACCTGGAGGAGCCCTCTCCTCGGAGCAGCTACGTGCGTGGTACTTAGAGTACTGCAGCCTCCGGAGAGGTACCGCTCGAGCCGGACGTCCTACTGGGACTGGTGCTAGTACTTCTTCTCCCGTTCGGGAGCTCCCCTCCCGCGAGCGGATCCGTGAGTGGTACGAGCGGCGCTGCACTCTTCGGAGTGGCGTGCCTCGTGTTACGAACCCCGCTGCTGTTGGAGCTGCTGCTGGTGCTGAGGACCCGGGCGTTGGAGCTGCTGCTGGTGCTGAGGACCCGGGCGTTGGAGCTGCTGCTGGTGCTGAGGACCCGGGCGTTGGAGCCGCTGCTGGTGCTGAGGACCCGGGCGCTGGAGCTGCTGCTGGTGCTGAGGACCCAGGCGTTGGAGCTACTGCTGGTGCTGAGGACCCGGGCGTTGGAGCTACCGCTGGTGCTGAGGACGTGGACGCTGGAGCTGCTGGTGGTGCTGCCGACCCTGGTGCGGGTGTCCCTGCTGGCTCTGGTGTCGCTGCTCGGTCTCAGCCGTACTTTGTTCCGCTCCTTCAGCAGGTTCTTGGTCAGCTTCCTCCTCCTTTTCCTCCTCCCTCCTTAGAGTGTCCTCAGCCTGTCCAGCTGCAGTCGGCGTTACCGTCTGCCTCCTCTCTCCTTGGTCCTGCTCCTTACACTGGTCCGACTGGAGGTCTTACTGAGCGGCGTGAGCCTGCGTCTCGTCCTGCGTCGCCTGAGTCTCGTCCTGGGTCGCCTGTCCGCACTGCTCTCTCTAGTCATCGAGTCCAGCGTCAGCGTCTTCCTGCTGTCCCAGGCACTCACCGGATGGCGCTTCGTCCGTCCACTGCTCCACAGCGTGTCCCACTGCCGTCTCCTCCTGCTTCCTCTCTTCCTGCTCTTCCTGACCCTGGGTCAGACTCTCTTCGTGCTACCAGTCCTGCTGTCACGCGTCTCCTGGCCACTGTTGTCACTGACCCTTCCTTTGAGTCTGCTGCTGCGTCTGCCTTAGTTGCTGAGCTTGTCGACTTTGCTGCTCGCTGTCGTCTAGACTACGCTGCTAGCCTAGTTGCTGAGTCTGAGTCTGTCTGTCCTCCGTCCGTCGGGGGTGAGTGTGCTCTTGGCACTGACGTCCTTGAGGACAGGCAGGAGGAGTTCCAGTGCTTTGCTGCCGCTTTGCCCCATCTCGTGTCCATGCTTGTTGCCCCTGAGGGAGACCCGGATGCACCAGACATCCCGACCCCACGCTCTTACGCAGAGGCGATGGCCGGTCCCTACTCCTCTCAGTGGCAGTCAGCCATGGACACAGAGATGGCTTCCTGGAAGTCCACAGGCACCTACGTCGACGAGGTTCCCCCGCCTGGGGCGAACATCGTCAGTGGCATGTGGATTTTCAGGGTGAAGCGGCCGCCGGGTTCTCCGCCTGTCTTCAAGGCGCGTTACGTTGCACGAGGCTTCAGTCAGCGCGAGGGAGTTGACTTCTTCCAGACCTTCTCCCCGACCCCGAAGATGACCACTCTTCGGGTTCTGCTGCACGTCGCCGCTCAGCGTGACTACGAGCTCCACTCGCTTGACTTCAGCACTGCTTTCCTGCAGGGCAGCCTGCACGAGGAGATCTGGCTGCGCCGTCCACCTGGCTTCACTGGGTCGTTCCCTCCTGGTACCCAGTGGAGCCTCCGACGGCCAGTCTACGGTCTCCGCCAGGCGCCTCGTGAGTGGCACGACACACTGAGGACTACGCTTGCGGCTCTTGGGTTCGCGCCTTCTACTGCTGACCCGTCGCTGTTTCTACGCACCGACACCTCACTGCCGCCGTTCTACGTCCTTGTGTACGTCGACGACTTGGTTTTTGCTACTGCTGACACTGTGGCACTCGCCCACGTGAAGTCGGAGCTGCAGAAGAGATACACGTGCACAGACCTGGGTGAACTGACAAGCTATCTTGGCTTGCGGATCACCCGGGACAGAGCACGCCGCACCATCACCTTGACTCAGTCACACATGGTGCAGCAGGTCCTTCAGCGCTTCCGCTTCACGTACTCCTCGCCTCAGCCCACTCCTCTGCCTACCGGTCACTCGCTCTCAGCTCTGCCTTCGGATGAGTCCGTAGAGCCGAGTGGCCCGTATCCAGAGCTTGTGGGTTGCCTCATGTACCTGATGACCTGCACTCGACCAGACCTTGCATACCCTCTCAGCATTCTTGCACGCTATGTCGCTCCCGGCCGTCACCGGAAGGAGCACATGGATGCAGCTAAGAGGGTGTTGCGCTACTTGTGCAGTACGTCGGGCATGGGGCTAGTGCTTGGAGGGCGAGTCCCAGTTGTTCTCACTGGGCACTCAGACGCTTCTTGGGCAGACGACCAGGCTACTCAGCGGTCGTCTCAGGGTTACTCCTTCAGTCTTGGCTCTGGTTCTGTTTCTTGGCGTTCTACTCGCTCTTCTTCTGTTCTCAACTCCAGTTGTGAGGCTGAGATCTACGCCACAGCCATGGCGGCCCAGGAGCTACGCTGGCTCACCTACTTGCTGACCGACCTTGGAGAGCAGCCTCGTTCTCCTCCAGTGCTGTACGTCGACAACAAGGCAGCCATTGCCTTGTGTGAGGAGCACAGACTGGAGCACAGAACGAAGCACATTGCTCTGCGTTACTTCCTCGCTCGAGAGCTGCAGCAGCGTGGTCAGCTTCGCCTGCGTTACGTGGCCTCTGAGGCCAACACTGCTGATGTGTTCACCAAGGCGCTTCAGCCTTGTGACCATCAGCGCTTTTGCACTCTTCTAGGCCTTGTGCCTACTGGACCTCACTTGCTTACTTCTTGAGTCTGTTGTACTGTGATCTCTATATATAAACCTGCATGTGAACTGGTCTTGTGACCACTTGCTTGTGCTCGGAATTTGTGTGGTATCCTTGAGATCCACCCTGAGCTTGTTTTGCCTTGCTTTACCTTGACTGGTCTTGTGACCCCTAGTTCTCCCCCACTTTGCCTATGGGGGTGTGTCAAACATTATATATGCTGTGTTAGTTTAGGCTACAGTGGGTTAGCCTATAGGGGGTACACAATTCTAGGGTTAGGTACTTGTACTCTTTTCATTGCTAGTTCATTCATTCCTGTTCAGTGATTCCAACAGGTTATTGATGTCACTGCGAATCTCTTGAGACGGTTATTGATGTCAATGCGAATCTCTTGAGACGGTTATTGATGTCACTGCGAATCTCTTGAGACGGTTATTGATGTCACTGCGAATCTCTTGAGACGGTTATTGATGTCACTGCGAATCTCTTGAGACGGTTATTGATGTCACTGCGAATCTCTTGAGACGGTTATTGATGTCACTGCGAATCTCTTGAGACAGTTATTGATGTCACTGCGAATCTCTTGAGACGGTTATTGATGTCACTGCGAATCTCTTGAGACGGTTATTGATGTCACTGCGAATCTCTTGAGACGGTTATTGATGTCACTGCGAATCTCTTGAGACGGTTATTGATGTCACTGCGAATCTCTTGAGACGGTTATTGATGTCACTGCGAATCTCTTGAGACGGTTATTGATGTCACTGCGAATCTCTTGAGACGGTTATTGATGTCACTGCGAATCTCTTGAGACGGTTATTGATGTCACTGCGAATCTCTTGAGACGGTTATTGATGTCACTGCGAATCTCTTGAGACGGTTACTGATGTCACTGCGAATCTCTTGAGACGGTTATTGATGTCACTGCGAATCTCTTGAGACGGTTATTGATGTCACTGCGAATCTCTTGAGACGGTTATTGATGTCACTGCGAATCTCTTGAGACGGTTATTGATGTCACTGCGAATCTCTTGAGACGGTTATTGATGTCACTGCGAATCTCTTGAGACGGTTATTGATGTCACTGCGAATCTCTTGAGACGGTTATTGATGTCATTGCGAATCTCTTGAGACGGTTATTGATGTCACTGCGAATCTCTTGAGACGGTTATTGATGTCACTGCGAATCTCTTGAGACGGTTATTGATGTCACTGCGAATCTCTTGAGACGGTTATTGATGTCACTGCGAATCTCTTGAGACGGTTATTGATGTCACTGCGAATCTCTTGAGACGGTTATTGATGTCACTGCGAATCTCTTGAGACGGTTATTGATGTCACTGCGAATCTCTTGAGACGGTTATTGATGTCACTGCGAATCTCTTGAGACGGTTATTGATGTCACTGCGAATCTCTTGAGACGGTTATTGATGTCACTGCGAATCTCTTGAGACGGTTATTGATGTCACTGCGAATCTCTTGAGACGGTTATTGATGTCACTGCGAATCTCTTGAGACGGTTATTGATGTCACTGCGGATCTCTTGAGACGGTTATTGATGTCATTGCGAATCTCTTGAGACGGTTATTGATGTCACTGCGAATCTCTTGAGACGGTTATTGATGTCACTGCGAATCTCTTGAGACAGTTATTGATGTCACTGCGAATCTCTTGAGACGGTTATTGATGTCACTGCGAATCTCTTGAGACGGTTATTGATGTCACTGCGAATCTCTTGAGACGGTTATTGATGTCACTGCGAATCTCTTGAGACGGTTATTGATGTCACTGCGAATCTCTTGAGACGGTTATTGATGTCACTGCGAATCTCTTGAGACGGTTATTGATGTCACTGCGAATCTCTTGAGACGGTTATTGATGTCACTGCGAATCTCTTGAGACGGTTATTGATGTCACTGCGAATCTCTTGAGACGGTTATTGATGTCACTGCGAATCTCTTGAGACGGTTATTGATGTCACTGCGAATCTCTTGAGACGGTTATTGATGTCACTGCGAATCTCTTGAGACGGTTATTGATGTCACTGCGAATCTCTTGAGACGGTTATTGATGTCACTGCGAATCTCTTGAGACGGTTATTGATGTCACTGCGAATCTCTTGAGACGGTTACTGATGTCACTGCGAATCTCTTGAGACGGTTATTGATGTCACTGCGAATCTCTTGAGACGGTTATTGATGTCACTGCGAATCTCTTGAGACGGTTATTGATGTCACTGCGAATCTCTTGAGACGGTTATTGATGTCACTGCGAATCTCTTGAGACGGTTATTGATGTCACTGCGAATCTCTTGAGACGGTTATTGATGTCACTGCGAATCTCTTGAGACGGTTATTGATGTCACTGCGAATCTCTTGAGACGGTTATTGATGTCACTGCGAATCTCTTGAGACGGTTATTGATGTCACTGCGAATCTCTTGAGACGGTTATTGATGTCACTGCGAATCTCTTGAGACGGTTATTGATGTCACTGCGAATCTCTTGAGACGGTTATTGATGTCACTGCGAATCTCTTGAGACGGTTATTGATGTCACTGCGAATCTCTTGAGACGGTTATTGATGTCACTGCGAATCTCTTGAGACGGTTATTGATGTCACTGCGAATCTCTTGAGACGGTTACTGATGTCACTGCGAATCTCTTGAGACGGTTATTGATGTCACTGCGAATCTCTTGAGACGGTTATTGATGTCACTGCGAATCTCTTGAGACGGTTATTGATGTCACTGCGAATCTCTTGAGACGGTTATTGATGTCACTGCGAATCTCTTGAGACGGTTATTGATGTCACTGCGAATCTCTTGAGACGGTTATTGATGTCACTGCGAATCTCTTGAGACGGTTATTGATGTCACTGCGAATCTCTTGAGACGGTTATTGATGTCACTGCGAATCTCTTGAGACGGTTATTGATGTCACTGCGAATCTCTTGAGACGGTTATTGATGTCACTGCGAATCTCTTGAGACGGTTATTGATGTCACTGCGAATCTCTTGAGACGGTTACTGATGTCACTGCGAATCTCTACTGATGTCACTGCGAATCTCTTGAGACGGTTATTGATGTCACTGCGAATCTCTTGAGACGGTTATTGATGTCACTGCGAATCTCTTGAGACGGTTATTGATGTCACTGCGAATCTCTTGAGACGGTTATTGATGTCACTGCGAATCTCTTGAGACGGTTATTGATGTCACTGCGAATCTCTTGAGACGGTTATTGATGTCACTGCGAATCTCTTGAGACGGTTATTGATGTCACTGCGAATCTCTTGAGACGGTTACTGATGTCACTGCGAATCTCTTGAGACGGTTATTGATGTCACTGCGAATCTCTTGAGACGGTTATTGATGTCACTGCGAATCTCTTGAGACGGTTATTGATGTCACTGCGAATCTCTTGAGACGGTTATTGATGTCACTGCGAATCTCTTGAGACGGTTATTGATGTCACTGCGAATCTCTTGAGACGGTTATTGATGTCACTGCGAATCTCTTGAGACGGTTATTGATGTCACTGCGAATCTCTTGAGACGGTTATTGATGTCACTGCGAATCTCTTGAGACGGTTATTGATGTCACTGCGAATCTCTTGAGACGGTTATTGATGTCACTGCGAATCTCTTGAGACGGTTATTGATGTCACTGCGAATCTCTTGAGACGGTTATTGATGTCACTGCGAATCTCTTGAGACGGTTATTGATGTCACTGCGAATCTCTTGAGACGGTTATTGATGTCACTGCGAATCTCTTGAGACGGTTATTGATGTCACTGCGAATCTCTTGAGACGGTTATTGATGTCACTGCGAATCTCTTGAGACGGTTATTGATGTCACTGCGAATCTCTTGAGACGGTTATTGATGTCACTGCGAATCTCTTGAGACGGTTATTGATGTCACTGCGAATCTCTTGAGACGGTTATTGATGTCACTGCGAATCTCTTGAGACGGTTATTGATGTCACTGCGAATCTCTTGAGACGGTTATTGATGTCACTGCGAATCTCTTGAGACGGTTATTGATGTCACTGCGAATCTCTTGAGACGGTTACTGATGTCACTGCGAATCTCTTGAGACGGTTACTGATGTCACTGCGAATCTCTTGAGACGGTTATTGATGTCACTGCGAATCTCTTGAGACGGTTATTGATGTCACTGCGATTCTCTTGAGACGGTTATTGATGTCACTGCGAATCTCTTGAGACGGTTATTGATGTCACTGCGAATCTCTTGAGACGGTTATTGATGTCACTGCGAATCTCTTGAGACGGTTATTGATGTCACTGCGAATCTCTTGAGACGGTTACTGATGTCACTGCGAATCTCTTGAGACGGTTACTGATGTCACTGCGAATCTCTTGAGACGGTTACTGATGTCACTGCGAATCTCTTGAGACGGTTACTGATGTCACTGCGAATCTCTTGAGACGGTTATTGATGTCACTGCGAATCTCTTGAGACGGTTATTGATGTCACTGCGAATCTCTTGAGACGGTTATTGATGTCACTGCGAATCTCTTGAGACGGTTATTGATGTCACTGCGAATCTCTTGAGACGGTTATTGATGTCACTGCGAATCTCTTGAGACGGTTATTGATGTCACTGCGAATCTCTTGAGACGGTTACTGATGTCACTGCGAATCTCTTGAGACGGTTATTGATGTCACTGCGAATCTCTTGAGACGGTTATTGATGTCACTGCGAATCTCTTGAGACGGTTATTGATGTCACTGCGAATCTCTTGAGACGGTTATTGATGTCACTGCGAATCTCTTGAGACGGTTATTGATGTCACTGCGAATCTCTTGAGACGGTTATTGATGTCACTGCGAATCTCTTGAGACGGTTATTGATGTCACTGCGAATCTCTTGAGACGGTTATTGATGTCACTGCGAATCTCTTGAGACGGTTATTGATGTCACTGCGAATCTCTTGAGACGGTTATTGATGTCACTGCGAATCTCTTGAGACGGTTACTGATGTCACTGCGAATCTCTTGAGACGGTTACTGATGTCACTGCGAATCTCTTGAGACGGTTATTGATGTCACTGCGAATCTCTTGAGACGGTTATTGATGTCACTGCGATTCTCTTGAGACGGTTACTGATGTCACTGCGAATCTCTTGAGACGGTTATTGATGTCACTGCGAATCTCTTGAGACGGTTATTGATGTCACTGCGAATCTCTTGAGACGGTTATTGATGTCACTGCGAATCTCTTGAGACGGTTATTGATGTCACTGCGAATCTCTTGAGACGGTTATTGATGTCACTGCGAATCTCTTGAGACGGTTATTGATGTCACTGCGAATCTCTTGAGACGGTTATTGATGTCACTGCGAATCTCTTGAGACGGTTATTGATGTCACTGCGAATCTCTTGAGACGGTTATTGATGTCACTGCGAATCTCTTGAGACGGTTACTGATGTCACTGCGAATCTCTTGAGACGGTTATTGATGTCACTGCGAATCTCTTGAGACGGTTATTGATGTCACTGCGAATCTCTTGAGACGGTTATTGATGTCACTGCGAATCTCTTGAGACGGTTATTGATGTCACTGCGAATCTCTTGAGACGGTTATTGATGTCACTGCGAATCTCTTGAGACGGTTATTGATGTCACTGCGAATCTCTTGAGACGGTTATTGATGTCACTGCGAATCTCTTGAGACGGTTATTGATGTCACTGCGAATCTCTTGAGACGGTTATTGATGTCACTGCGAATCTCTTGAGACGGTTATTGATGTCACTGCGAATCTCTTGAGACGGTTATTGATGTCACTGCGAATCTCTTGAGACGGTTATTGATGTCACTGCGAATCTCTTGAGACGGTTATTGATGTCACTGCGAATCTCTTGAGACGGTTATTGATGTCACTGCGAATCTCTTGAGACGGTTATTGATGTCACTGCGAATCTCTTGAGACGGTTATTGATGTCACTGCGAATCTCTTGAGACGGTTATTGATGTCACTGCGAATCTCTTGAGACGGTTATTGATGTCACTGCGAATCTCTTGAGACGGTTATTGATGTCACTGCGAATCTCTTGAGACGGTTATTGATGTCACTGCGAATCTCTTGAGACGGTTATTGATGTCACTGCGAATCTCTTGAGACGGTTATTGATGTCACTGCGAATCTCTTGAGACGGTTATTGATGTCACTGCGAATCTCTTGAGACGGTTATTGATGTCACTGCGAATCTCTTGAGACGGTTATTGATGTCACTGCGAATCTCTTGAGACGGTTATTGATGTCACTGCGAATCTCTTGAGACGGTTATTGATGTCACTGCGAATCTCTTGAGACGGTTATTGATGTCACTGCGAATCTCTTGAGACGGTTATTGATGTCACTGCGAATCTCTTGAGACGGTTATTGATGTCACTGCGAATCTCTTGAGACGGTTATTGATGTCACTGCGAATCTCTTGAGACGGTTATTGATGTCACTGCGAATCTCTTGAGACGGTTATTGATGTCACTGCGAATCTCTTGAGACGGTTATTGATGTCACTGCGAATCTCTTGAGACGGTTATTGATGTCACTGCGAATCTCTTGAGACGGTTATTGATGTCACTGCGAATCTCTTGAGACGGTTACTGATGTCACTGCGAATCTCTTGAGACGGTTATTGATGTCACTGCGAATCTCTTGAGACGGTTATTGATGTCACTGCGAATCTCTTGAGACGGTTATTGATGTCACTGCGAATCTCTTGAGACGGTTATTGATGTCACTGCGAATCTCTTGAGACGGTTATTGATGTCACTGCGAATCTCTTGAGACAGTTATTGATGTCACTGCGAATCTCTTGAGACGGTTATTGATGTCACTGCGAATCTCTTGAGACGGTTATTGATGTCACTGCGAATCTCTTGAGACGGTTATTGATGTCACTGCGAATCTCTTGAGACGGTTATTGATGTCACTGCGAATCTCTTGAGACGGTTATTGATGTCACTGCGAATCTCTTGAGACGGTTATTGATGTCACTGCGAATCTCTTGAGACGGTTATTGATGTCACTGCGAATCTCTTGAGACGGTTATTGATGTCACTGCGAATTCTCTTGAGACGGTTATTGATGTCACTGCGAATCTCTTGATGTCACTGCGAATCTCTTGAGACGGTTATTGATGTCACTGCGAATCTCTTGAGACGGTTATTGATGTCACTGCGAATCTCTTGAGACGGTTATTGATGTCACTGCGAATCTCTTGAGACGGTTATTGATGTCACTGCGAATCTCTTGAGACGGTTATTGATGTCACTGCGAATCTCTTGAGACGGTTATTGATGTCACTGCGAATCTCTTGAGACGGTTATTGATGTCACTGCGAATCTCTTGAGACGGTTATTGATGTCACTGCGAATCTCTTGAGACGGTTATTGATGTCACTGCGAATCTCTTGAGACGGTTATTGATGTCACTGCGAATCTCTTGAGACGGTTATTGATGTCACTGCGAATCTCTTGAGACGGTTATTGATGTCACTGCGAATCTCTTGAGACGGTTATTGATGTCACTGCGAATCTCTTGAGACGGTTATTGATGTCACTGCGAATCTCTTGAGACGGTTATTGATGTCACTGCGAATCTCTTGAGACGGTTATTGATGTCACTGCGAATCTCTTGAGACGGTTATTGATGTCACTGCGAATCTCTTGAGACGGTTACTGATGTCACTGCGAATCTCTTGAGACGGTTATTGATGTCACTGCGAATCTCTTGAGACGGTTATTGATGTCACTGCGAATCTCTTGAGACGGTTATTGATGTCACTGCGAATCTCTTGAGACGGTTATTGATGTCACTGCGAATCTCTTGAGACGGTTATTGATGTCACTGCGAATCTCTTGAGACGGTTATTGATGTCACTGCGAATCTCTTGAGACGGTTATTGATGTCACTGCGAATCTCTTGAGACGGTTATTGATGTCACTGCGAATCTCTTGAGACGGTTATTGATGTCACTGCGAATCTCTTGAGACGGTTATTGATGTCACTGCGAATCTCTTGAGACGGTTATTGATGTCACTGCGAATCTCTTGAGACGGTTATTGATGTCACTGCGAATCTCTTGAGACGGTTATTGATGTCACTGCGAATCTCTTGAGACGGTTATTGATGTCACTGCGAATCTCTTGAGACGGTTATTGATGTCACTGCGAATCTCTTGAGACGGTTATTGATGTCACTGCGAATCTCTTGAGACGGTTATTGATGTCACTGCGAATCTCTTGAGACGGTTATTGATGTCACTGCGAATCTCTTGAGACGGTTATTGATGTCACTGCGAATCTCTTGAGACGGTTACTTGATGTCACTGCGAATCTCTTGAGACGGTTACTGATGTCACTGCGAATCTCTTGAGACGGTTATTGATGTCACTGCGAATCTCTTGAGACGGTTATTGATGTCACTGCGAATCTCTTGAGACGGTTATTGATGTCACTGCGAATCTCTTGAGACGGTTATTGATGTCACTGCGAATCTCTTGAGACGGTTATTGATGTCACTGCGAATCTCTTGAGACGGTTATTGATGTCACTGCGAATCTCTTGAGACGGTTATTGATGTCACTGCGAATCTCTTGAGACGGTTATTGATGTCACTGCGAATCTCTTGAGACGGTTATTGATGTCACTGCGAATCTCTTGAGACGGTTATTGATGTCACTGCGAATCTCTTGAGACGGTTATTGATGTCACTGCGAATCTCTTGAGACGGTTATTGATGTCACTGCGAATCTCTTGAGACGGTTATTGATGTCACTGCGAATCTCTTGAGACGGTTATTGATGTCACTGCGAATCTCTTGAGACGGTTATTGATGTCACTGCGAATCTCTTGAGACGGTTATTGATGTCACTGCGAATCTCTTGAGACGGTTATTGATGTCACTGCGAATCTCTTGAGACGGTTATTGATGTCACTGCGAATCTCTTGAGACGGTTATTGATGTCACTGCGAATCTCTTGAGACGGTTATTGATGTCACTGCGAATCTCTTGAGACGGTTATTGATGTCACTGCGAATCTCTTGAGACGGTTATTGATGTCACTGCGAATCTCTTGAGACGGTTATTGATGTCACTGCGAATCTCTTGAGACGGTTATTGATGTCACTGCGAATCTCTTGAGACGGTTATTGATGTCACTGCGAATCTCTTGAGACGGTTATTGATGTCACTGCGAATCTCTTGAGACGGTTATTGATGTCACTGCGAATCTCTTGAGACGGTTATTGATGTCACTGCGAATCTCTTGAGACGGTTATTGATGTCACTGCGAATCTCTTGAGACGGTTATTGATGTCACTGCGAATCTCTTGAGACGGTTATTGATGTCACTGCGAATCTCTTGAGACGGTTATTGATGTCACTGCGAATCTCTTGAGACGGTTATTGATGTCACTGCGAATCTCTTGAGACGGTTATTGATGTCACTGCGAATCTCTTGAGACGGTTATTGATGTCACTGCGAATCTCTTGAGACGGTTATTGATGTCACTGCGAATCTCTTGAGACGGTTATTGATGTCACTGCGAATCTCTTGAGACGGTTATTGATGTCACTGCGAATCTCTTGAGACGGTTATTGATGTCACTGCGAATCTCTTGAGACGGTTATTGATGTCACTGCGAATCTCTTGAGACGGTTATTGATGTCACTGCGAATCTCTTGAGACGGTTATTGATGTCACTGCGAATCTCTTGAGACGGTTATTGATGTCACTGCGAATCTCTTGAGACGGTTATTGATGTCACTGCGAATCTCTTGAGACGGTTATTGATGTCACTGCGAATCTCTTGAGACGGTTATTGATGTCACTGCGAATCTCTTGAGACGGTTATTGATGTCACTGCGAATCTCTTGAGACGGTTATTGATGTCACTGCGAATCTCTTGAGACGGTTATTGATGTCACTGCGAATCTCTTGAGACGGTTATTGATGTCACTGCGAATCTCTTGAGACGGTTATTGATGTCACTGCGAATCTCTTGAGACGGTTATTGATGTCACTGCGAATCTCTTGAGACGGTTATTGATGTCACTGCGAATCTCTTGAGACGGTTATTGATGTCACTGCGAATCTCTTGAGACGGTTATTGATGTCACTGCGAATCTCTTGAGACGGTTATTGATGTCACTGCGAATCTCTTGAGACGGTTATTGATGTCACTGCGAATCTCTTGAGACGGTTATTGATGTCACTGCGAATCTCTTGAGACGGTTATTGATGTCACTGCGAATCTCTTGAGACGGTTATTGATGTCACTGCGAATCTCTTGAGACGGTTATTGATGTCACTGCGAATCTCTTGAGACGGTTATTGATGTCACTGCGAATCTCTTGAGACGGTTATTGATGTCACTGCGAATCTCTTGAGACGGTTATTGATGTCACTGCGAATCTCTTGAGACGGTTATTGATGTCACTGCGAATCTCTTGAGACGGTTATTGATGTCACTGCGAATCTCTTGAGACGGTTATTGATGTCACTGCGAATCTCTTGAGACGGTTACTTGATGTCACTGCGAATCTCTTGAGACGGTTATTGATGTCACTGCGAATCTCTTGAGACGGTTATTGATGTCACTGCGAATCTCTTGAGACGGTTATTGATGTCACTGCGAATCTCTTGAGACGGTTATTGATGTCACTGCGAATCTCTTGAGACGGTTATTGATGTCACTGCGAATCTCTTGAGACGGTTATTGATGTCACTGCGAATCTCTTGAGACGGTTATTGATGTCACTGCGAATCTCTTGAGACGGTTATTGATGTCACTGCGAATCTCTTGAGACGGTTATTGATGTCACTGCGAATCTCTTGAGACGGTTATTGATGTCACTGCGAATCTCTTGAGACGGTTATTGATGTCACTGCGAATCTCTTGAGACGGTTATTGATGTCACTGCGAATCTCTTGAGACGGTTATTGATGTCACTGCGAATCTCTTGAGACGGTTATTGATGTCACTGCGAATCTCTTGAGACGGTTATTGATGTCACTGCGAATCTCTTGAGACGGTTATTGATGTCACTGCGAATCTCTTGAGACGGTTATTGATGTCACTGCGAATCTCTTGAGACGGTTATTGATGTCACTGCGAATCTCTTGAGACGGTTATTGATGTCACTGCGAATCTCTTGAGACGGTTATTGATGTCACTGCGAATCTCTTGAGACGGTTATTGATGTCACTGCGAATCTCTTGAGACGGTTATTGATGTCACTGCGAATCTCTTGAGACGGTTATTGATGTCACTGCGAATCTCTTGAGACGGTTATTGATGTCACTGCGAATCTCTTGAGACGGTTATTGATGTCACTGCGAATCTCTTGAGACGGTTATTGATGTCACTGCGAATCTCTTGAGACGGTTATTGATGTCACTGCGAATCTCTTGAGACGGTTATTGATGTCACTGCGAATCTCTTGAGACGGTTATTGATGTCACTGCGAATCTCTTGAGACGGTTATTGATGTCACTGCGAATCTCTTGAGACGGTTATTGATGTCACTGCGAATCTCTTGAGACGGTTATTGATGTCACTGCGAATCTCTTGAGACGGTTATTGATGTCACTGCGAATCTCTTGAGACGGTTATTGATGTCACTGCGAATCTCTTGAGACGGTTATTGATGTCACTGCGAATCTCTTGAGACGGTTATTGATGTCACTGCGAATCTCTTGAGACGGTTATTGATGTCACTGCGAATCTCTTGAGACGGTTATTGATGTCACTGCGAATCTCTTGAGACGGTTATTGATGTCACTGCGAATCTCTTGAGACGGTTATTGATGTCACTGCGAATCTCTTGAGACGGTTATTGATGTCACTGCGAATCTCTTGAGACGGTTATTGATGTCACTGCGAATCTCTTGAGACGGTTATTGATGTCACTGCGAATCTCTTGAGACGGTTATTGATGTCACTGCGAATCTCTTGAGACGGTTATTGATGTCACTGCGAATCTCTTGAGACGGTTATTGATGTCACTGCGAATCTCTTGAGACGGTTATTGATGTCACTGCGAATCTCTTGAGACGGTTATTGATGTCACTGCGAATCTCTTGAGACGGTTATTGATGTCACTGCGAATCTCTTGAGACGGTTATTGATGTCACTGCGAATCTCTTGAGACGGTTATTGATGTCACTGCGAATCTCTTGAGACGGTTATTGATGTCACTGCGAATCTCTTGAGACGGTTATTGATGTCACTGCGAATCTCTTGAGACGGTTATTGATGTCACTGCGAATCTCTTGAGACGGTTATTGATGTCACTGCGAATCTCTTGAGACGGTTATTGATGTCACTGCGAATCTCTTGAGACGGTTATTGATGTCACTGCGAATCTCTTGAGACGGTTATTGATGTCACTGCGAATCTCTTGAGACGGTTATTGATGTCACTGCGAATCTCTTGAGACGGTTATTGATGTCACTGCGAATCTCTTGAGACGGTTATTGATGTCACTGCGAATCTCTTGAGACGGTTATTGATGTCACTGCGAATCTCTTGAGACGGTTATTGATGTCACTGCGAATCTCTTGAGACGGTTATTGATGTCACTGCGAATCTCTTGAGACGGTTATTGATGTCACTGCGAATCTCTTGAGACGGTTATTGATGTCACTGCGAATCTCTTGAGACGGTTATTGATGTCACTGCGAATCTCTTGAGACGGTTATTGATGTCACTGCGAATCTCTTGAGACGGTTATTGATGTCACTGCGAATCTCTTGAGACGGTTATTGATGTCACTGCGAATCTCTTGAGACGGTTATTGATGTCACTGCGAATCTCTTGAGACGGTTATTGATGTCACTGCGAATCTCTTGAGACGGTTATTGATGTCACTGCGAATCTCTTGAGACGGTTATTGATGTCACTGCGAATCTCTTGAGACGGTTATTGATGTCACTGCGAATCTCTTGAGACGGTTATTGATGTCACTGCGAATCTCTTGAGACGGTTATTGATGTCACTGCGAATCTCTTGAGACGGTTATTGATGTCACTGCGAATCTCTTGAGACGGTTATTGATGTCACTGCGAATCTCTTGAGACGGTTATTGATGTCACTGCGAATCTCTTGAGACGGTTATTGATGTCACTGCGAATCTCTTGAGACGGTTATTGATGTCACTGCGAATCTCTTGAGACGGTTATTGATGTCACTGCGAATCTCTTGAGACGGTTATTGATGTCACTGCGAATCTCTTGAGACGGTTATTGATGTCACTGCGAATCTCTTGAGACGGTTATTGATGTCACTGCGAATCTCTTGAGACGGTTATTGATGTCACTGCGAATCTCTTGAGACGGTTATTGATGTCACTGCGAATCTCTTGAGACGGTTATTGATGTCACTGCGAATCTCTTGAGACGGTTATTGATGTCACTGCGAATCTCTTGAGACGGTTATTGATGTCACTGCGAATCTCTTGAGACGGTTATTGATGTCACTGCGAATCTCTTGAGACGGTTATTGATGTCACTGCGAATCTCTTGAGACGGTTATTGATGTCACTGCGAATCTCTTGAGACGGTTATTGATGTCACTGCGAATCTCTTGAGACGGTTATTGATGTCACTGCGAATCTCTTGAGACGGTTATTGATGTCACTGCGAATCTCTTGAGACGGTTATTGATGTCACTGCGAATCTCTTGAGACGGTTATTGATGTCACTGCGAATCTCTTGAGACGGTTATTGATGTCACTGCGAATCTCTTGAGACGGTTATTGATGTCACTGCGAATCTCTTGAGACGGTTATTGATGTCACTGCGAATCTCTTGAGACGGTTATTGATGTCACTGCGAATCTCTTGAGACGGTTATTGATGTCACTGCGAATCTCTTGAGACGGTTATTGATGTCACTGCGAATCTCTTGAGACGGTTATTGATGTCACTGCGAATCTCTTGAGACGGTTATTGATGTCACTGCGAATCTCTTGAGACGGTTATTGATGTCACTGCGAATCTCTTGAGACGGTTATTGATGTCACTGCGAATCTCTTGAGACGGTTATTGATGTCACTGCGAATCTCTTGAGACGGTTATTGATGTCACTGCGAATCTCTTGAGACGGTTATTGATGTCACTGCGAATCTCTTGAGACGGTTATTGATGTCACTGCGAATCTCTTGAGACGGTTATTGATGTCACTGCGAATCTCTTGAGACGGTTATTGATGTCACTGCGAATCTCTTGAGACGGTTATTGATGTCACTGCGAATCTCTTGAGACGGTTATTGATGTCACTGCGAATCTCTTGAGACGGTTATTGATGTCACTGCGAATCTCTTGAGACGGTTATTGATGTCACTGCGAATCTCTTGAGACGGTTATTGATGTCACTGCGAATCTCTTGAGACGGTTATTGATGTCACTGCGAATCTCTTGAGACGGTTATTGATGTCACTGCGAATCTCTTGAGACGGTTATTGATGTCACTGCGAATCTCTTGAGACGGTTATTGATGTCACTGCGAATCTCTTGAGACGGTTATTGATGTCACTGCGAATCTCTTGAGACGGTTATTGATGTCACTGCGAATCTCTTGAGACGGTTATTGATGTCACTGCGAATCTCTTGAGACGGTTATTGATGTCACTGCGAATCTCTTGAGACGGTTATTGATGTCACTGCGAATCTCTTGAGACGGTTATTGATGTCACTGCGAATCTCTTGAGACGGTTATTGATGTCACTGCGAATCTCTTGAGACGGTTATTGATGTCACTGCGAATCTCTTGAGACGGTTATTGATGTCACTGCGAATCTCTTGAGACGGTTATTGATGTCACTGCGAATCTCTTGAGACGGTTATTGATGTCACTGCGAATCTCTTGAGACGGTTATTGATGTCACTGCGAATCTCTTGAGACGGTTATTGATGTCACTGCGAATCTCTTGAGACGGTTATTGATGTCACTGCGAATCTCTTGAGACGGTTATTGATGTCACTGCGAATCTCTTGAGACGGTTATTGATGTCACTGCGAATCTCTTGAGACGGTTATTGATGTCACTGCGAATCTCTTGAGACGGTTATTGATGTCACTGCGAATCTCTTGAGACGGTTATTGATGTCACTGCGAATCTCTTGAGACGGTTATTGATGTCACTGCGAATCTCTTGAGACGGTTATTGATGTCACTGCGAATCTCTTGAGACGGTTATTGATGTCACTGCGAATCTCTTGAGACGGTTATTGATGTCACTGCGAATCTCTTGAGACGGTTATTGATGTCACTGCGAATCTCTTGAGACGGTTATTGATGTCACTGCGAATCTCTTGAGACGGTTATTGATGTCACTGCGAATCTCTTGAGACGGTTATTGATGTCACTGCGAATCTCTTGAGACGGTTATTGATGTCACTGCGAATCTCTTGAGACGGTTATTGATGTCACTGCGAATCTCTTGAGACGGTTATTGATGTCACTGCGAATCTCTTGAGACGGTTATTGATGTCACTGCGAATCTCTTGAGACGGTTATTGATGTCACTGCGAATCTCTTGAGACGGTTATTGATGTCACTGCGAATCTCTTGAGACGGTTATTGATGTCACTGCGAATCTCTTGAGACGGTTATTGATGTCACTGCGAATCTCTTGAGACGGTTATTGATGTCACTGCGAATCTCTTGAGACGGTTATTGATGTCACTGCGAATCTCTTGAGACGGTTATTGATGTCACTGCGAATCTCTTGAGACGGTTATTGATGTCACTGCGAATCTCTTGAGACGGTTATTGATGTCACTGCGAATCTCTTGAGACGGTTATTGATGTCACTGCGAATCTCTTGAGACGGTTATTGATGTCACTGCGAATCTCTTGAGACGGTTATTGATGTCACTGCGAATCTCTTGAGACGGTTATTGATGTCACTGCGAATCTCTTGAGACGGTTATTGATGTCACTGCGAATCTCTTGAGACGGTTATTGATGTCACTGCGAATCTCTTGAGACGGTTATTGATGTCACTGCGAATCTCTTGAGACGGTTATTGATGTCACTGCGAATCTCTTGAGACGGTTATTGATGTCACTGCGAATCTCTTGAGACGGTTATTGATGTCACTGCGAATCTCTTGAGACGGTTATTGATGTCACTGCGAATCTCTTGAGACGGTTATTGATGTCACTGCGAATCTCTTGAGACGGTTATTGATGTCACTGCGAATCTCTTGAGACGGTTATTGATGTCACTGCGAATCTCTTGAGACGGTTATTGATGTCACTGCGAATCTCTTGAGACGGTTATTGATGTCACTGCGAATCTCTTGAGACGGTTATTGATGTCACTGCGAATCTCTTGAGACGGTTATTGATGTCACTGCGAATCTCTTGAGACGGTTATTGATGTCACTGCGAATCTCTTGAGACGGTTATTGATGTCACTGCGAATCTCTTGAGACGGTTATTGATGTCACTGCGAATCTCTTGAGACGGTTATTGATGTCACTGCGAATCTCTTGAGACGGTTATTGATGTCACTGCGAATCTCTTGAGACGGTTATTGATGTCACTGCGAATCTCTTGAGACGGTTATTGATGTCACTGCGAATCTCTTGAGACGGTTATTGATGTCACTGCGAATCTCTTGAGACGGTTTATTGATGTCACTGCGAATCTCTTGAGACGGTTATTGATGTCACTGCGAATCTCTTGAGACGGTTATTGATGTCACTGCGAATCTCTTGAGACGGTTATTGATGTCACTGCGAATCTCTTGAGACGGTTATTGATGTCACTGCGAATCTCTTGAGACGGTTATTGATGTCACTGCGAATCTCTTGAGACGGTTATTGATGTCACTGCGAATCTCTTGAGACGGTTATTGATGTCACTGCGAATCTCTTGAGACGGTTATTGATGTCACTGCGAATCTCTTGAGACGGTTATTGATGTCACTGCGAATCTCTTGAGACGGTTATTGATGTCACTGCGAATCTCTTGAGACGGTTATTGATGTCACTGCGAATCTCTTGAGACGGTTATTGATGTCACTGCGAATCTCTTGAGACGGTTATTGATGTCACTGCGAATCTCTTGAGACGGTTATTGATGTCACTGCGAATCTCTTGAGACGGTTATTGATGTCACTGCGAATCTCTTGAGACGGTTATTGATGTCACTGCGAATCTCTTGAGACGGTTATTGATGTCACTGCGAATCTCTTGAGACGGTTATTGATGTCACTGCGAATCTCTTGAGACGGTTATTGATGTCACTGCGAATCTCTTGAGACGGTTATTGATGTCACTGCGAATCTCTTGAGACGGTTATTGATGTCACTGCGAATCTCTTGAGACGGTTATTGATGTCACTGCGAATCTCTTGAGACGGTTATTGATGTCACTGCGAATCTCTTGAGACGGTTATTGATGTCACTGCGAATCTCTTGAGACGGTTATTGATGTCACTGCGAATCTCTTGAGACGGTTATTGATGTCACTGCGAATCTCTTGAGACGGTTATTGATGTCACTGCGAATCTCTTGAGACGGTTATTGATGTCACTGCGAATCTCTTGAGACGGTTATTGATGTCACTGCGAATCTCTTGAGACGGTTATTGATGTCACTGCGAATCTCTTGAGACGGTTATTGATGTCACTGCGAATCTCTTGAGACGGTTATTGATGTCACTGCGAATCTCTTGAGACGGTTATTGATGTCACTGCGAATCTCTTGAGACGGTTATTGATGTCACTGCGAATCTCTTGAGACGGTTATTGATGTCACTGCGAATCTCTTGAGACGGTTATTGATGTCACTGCGAATCTCTTGAGACGGTTATTGATGTCACTGCGAATCTCTTGAGACGGTTATTGATGTCACTGCGAATCTCTTGAGACGGTTATTGATGTCACTGCGAATCTCTTGAGACGGTTATTGATGTCACTGCGAATCTCTTGAGACGGTTATTGATGTCACTGCGAATCTCTTGAGACGGTTATTGATGTCACTGCGAATCTCTTGAGACGGTTATTGATGTCACTGCGAATCTCTTGAGACGGTTATTGATGTCACTGCGAATCTCTTGAGACGGTTATTGATGTCACTGCGAATCTCTTGAGACGGTTATTGATGTCACTGCGAATCTCTTGAGACGGTTATTGATGTCACTGCGAATCTCTTGAGACGGTTATTGATGTCACTGCGAATCTCTTGAGACGGTTATTGATGTCACTGCGAATCTCTTGAGACGGTTATTGATGTCACTGCGAATCTCTTGAGACGGTTATTGATGTCACTGCGAATCTCTTGAGACGGTTATTGATGTCACTGCGAATCTCTTGAGACGGTTATTGATGTCACTGCGAATCTCTTGAGACGGTTATTGATGTCACTGCGAATCTCTTGAGACGGTTATTGATGTCACTGCGAATCTCTTGAGACGGTTATTGATGTCACTGCGAATCTCTTGAGACGGTTATTGATGTCACTGCGAATCTCTTGAGACGGTTATTGATGTCACTGCGAATCTCTTGAGACGGTTATTGATGTCACTGCGAATCTCTTGAGACGGTTATTGATGTCACTGCGAATCTCTTGAGACGGTTATTGATGTCACTGCGAATCTCTTGAGACGGTTATTGATGTCACTGCGAATCTCTTGAGACGGTTATTGATGTCACTGCGAATCTCTTGAGACGGTTATTGATGTCACTGCGAATCTCTTGAGACGGTTATTGATGTCACTGCGAATCTCTTGAGACGGTTATTGATGTCACTGCGAATCTCTTGAGACGGTTATTGATGTCACTGCGAATCTCTTGAGACGGTTATTGATGTCACTGCGAATCTCTTGAGACGGTTATTGATGTCACTGCGAATCTCTTGAGACGGTTATTGATGTCACTGCGAATCTCTTGAGACGGTTATTGATGTCACTGCGAATCTCTTGAGACGGTTATTGATGTCACTGCGAATCTCTTGAGACGGTTATTGATGTCACTGCGAATCTCTTGAGACGGTTATTGATGTCACTGCGAATCTCTTGAGACGGTTATTGATGTCACTGCGAATCTCTTGAGACGGTTATTGATGTCACTGCGAATCTCTTGAGACGGTTATTGATGTCACTGCGAATCTCTTGAGACGGTTATTGATGTCACTGCGAATCTCTTGAGACGGTTATTGATGTCACTGCGAATCTCTTGAGACGGTTATTGATGTCACTGCGAATCTCTTGAGACGGTTATTGATGTCACTGCGAATCTCTTGAGACGGTTATTGATGTCACTGCGAATCTCTTGAGACGGTTATTGATGTCACTGCGAATCTCTTGAGACGGTTATTGATGTCACTGCGAATCTCTTGAGACGGTTATTGATGTCACTGCGAATCTCTTGAGACGGTTATTGATGTCACTGCGAATCTCTTGAGACGGTTATTGATGTCACTGCGAATCTCTTGAGACGGTTATTGATGTCACTGCGAATCTCTTGAGACGGTTATTGATGTCACTGCGAATCTCTTGAGACGGTTATTGATGTCACTGCGAATCTCTTGAGACGGTTATTGATGTCACTGCGAATCTCTTGAGACGGTTATTGATGTCACTGCGAATCTCTTGAGACGGTTATTGATGTCACTGCGAATCTCTTGAGACGGTTATTGATGTCACTGCGAATCTCTTGAGACGGTTATTGATGTCACTGCGAATCTCTTGAGACGGTTATTGATGTCACTGCGAATCTCTTGAGACGGTTATTGATGTCACTGCGAATCTCTTGAGACGGTTATTGATGTCACTGCGAATCTCTTGAGACGGTTATTGATGTCACTGCGAATCTCTTGAGACGGTTACTGATGTCACTGCGAATCTCTTGAGACGGTTACTGATGTCACTGCGAATCTCTTGAGACGGTTATTGATGTCACTGCGAATCTCTTGAGACGGTTATTGATGTCACTGCGAATCTCTTGAGACGGTTATTGATGTCACTGCGAATCTCTTGAGACGGTTATTGATGTCACTGCGAATCTCTTGAGACGGTTATTGATGTCACTGCGAATCTCTTGAGACGGTTATTGATGTCACTGCGAATCTCTTGAGACGGTTATTGATGTCACTGCGAATCTCTTGAGACGGTTATTGATGTCACTGCGAATCTCTTGAGACGGTTATTGATGTCACTGCGAATCTCTTGAGACGGTTATTGATGTCACTGCGAATCTCTTGAGACGGTTATTGATGTCACTGCGAATCTCTTGAGACGGTTATTGATGTCACTGCGAATCTCTTGAGACGGTTATTGATGTCACTGCGAATCTCTTGAGACGGTTACTGATGTCACTGCGAATCTCTTGAGACGGTTATTGATGTCACTGCGAATCTCTTGAGACGGTTATTGATGTCACTGCGAATCTCTTGAGACGGTTATTGATGTCACTGCGAATCTCTTGAGACGGTTATTGATGTCACTGCGAATCTCTTGAGACGGTTATTGATGTCACTGCGAATCTCTTGAGACGGTTATTGATGTCACTGCGAATCTCTTGAGACGGTTATTGATGTCACTGCGAATCTCTTGAGACGGTTATTGATGTCACTGCGAATCTCTTGAGACGGTTATTGATGTCACTGCGAATCTCTTGAGACGGTTATTGATGTCACTGCGAATCTCTTGAGACGGTTATTGATGTCACTGCGAATCTCTTGAGACGGTTACTGATGTCACTGCGAATCTCTTGAGACGGTTACTGATGTCACTGCGAATCTCTTGAGACGGTTACTGATGTCACTGCGAATCTCTTGAGACGGTTATTGATGTCACTGCGAATCTCTTGAGACGGTTATTGATGTCACTGCGAATCTCTTGAGACGGTTATTGATGTCACTGCGAATCTCTTGAGACGGTTATTGATGTCACTGCGAATCTCTTGAGACGGTTATTGATGTCACTGCGAATCTCTTGAGACGGTTATTGATGTCACTGCGAATCTCTTGAGACGGTTATTGATGTCACTGCGAATCTCTTGAGACGGTTATTGATGTCACTGCGAATCTCTTGAGACGGTTATTGATGTCACTGCGAATCTCTTGAGACGGTTATTGATGTCACTGCGAATCTCTTGAGACGGTTATTGATGTCACTGCGAATCTCTTGAGACGGTTACTGATGTCACTGCGAATCTCTTGAGACGGTTATTGATGTCACTGCGAATCTCTTGAGACGGTTACTGATGTCACTGCGAATCTCTTGAGACGGTTATTGATGTCACTGCGAATCTCTTGAGACGGTTATTGATGTCACTGCGAATCTCTTGAGACGGTTATTGATGTCACTGCGAATCTCTTGAGACGGTTATTGATGTCACTGCGAATCTCTTGAGACGGTTATTGATGTCACTGCGAATCTCTTGAGACGGTTATTGATGTCACTGCGAATCTCTTGAGACGGTTATTGATGTCACTGCGAATCTCTTGAGACGGTTATTGATGTCACTGCGAATCTCTTGAGACGGTTACTGATGTCACTGCGAATCTCTTGAGACGGTTATTGATGTCACTGCGAATCTCTTGAGACGGTTATTGATGTCACTGCGAATCTCTTGAGACGGTTATTGATGTCACTGCGAATCTCTTGAGACGGTTATTGATGTCACTGCGAATCTCTTGAGACGGTTATTGATGTCACTGCGAATCTCTTGAGACGGTTATTGATGTCACTGCGAATCTCTTGAGACGGTTATTGATGTCACTGCGAATCTCTTGAGACGGTTATTGATGTCACTGCGAATCTCTTGAGACGGTTATTGATGTCACTGCGAATCTCTTGAGACGGTTATTGATGTCACTGCGAATCTCTTGAGACGGTTATTGATGTCACTGCGAATCTCTTGAGACGGTTATTGATGTCACTGCGAATCTCTTGAGACGGTTATTGATGTCACTGCGAATCTCTTGAGACGGTTATTGATGTCACTGCGAATCTCTTGAGACGGTTATTGATGTCACTGCGAATCTCTTGAGACGGTTATTGATGTCACTGCGAATCTCTTGAGACGGTTATTGATGTCACTGCGAATCTCTTGAGACGGTTATTGATGTCACTGCGAATCTCTTGAGACGGTTATTGATGTCACTGCGAATCTCTTGAGACGGTTATTGATGTCACTGCGAATCTCTTGAGACGGTTATTGATGTCACTGCGAATCTCTTGAGACGGTTACTGATGTCACTGCGAATCTCTTGAGACGGTTATTGATGTCACTGCGAATCTCTTGAGACGGTTATTGATGTCACTGCGAATCTCTTGAGACGGTTATTGATGTCACTGCGAATCTCTTGAGACGGTTATTGATGTCACTGCGAATCTCTTGAGACGGTTATTGATGTCACTGCGAATCTCTTGAGACGGTTATTGATGTCACTGCGAATCTCTTGAGACGGTTATTGATGTCACTGCGAATCTCTTGAGACGGTTATTGATGTCACTGCGAATCTCTTGAGACGGTTATTGATGTCACTGCGAATCTCTTGAGACGGTTATTGATGTCACTGCGAATCTCTTGAGACGGTTATTGATGTCACTGCGAATCTCTTGAGACGGTTATTGATGTCACTGCGAATCTCTTGAGACGGTTATTGATGTCACTGCGAATCTCTTGAGACGGTTATTGATGTCACTGCGAATCTCTTGAGACGGTTATTGATGTCACTGCGAATCTCTTGAGACGGTTATTGATGTCACTGCGAATCTCTTGAGACGGTTATTGATGTCACTGCGAATCTCTTGAGACGGTTACTGATGTCACTGCGAATCTCTTGAGACGGTTACTGATGTCACTGCGAATCTCTTGAGACGGTTATTGATGTCACTGCGAATCTCTTGAGACGGTTATTGATGTCACTGCGAATCTCTTGAGATGGTTATTGATGTCACTGCGAATCTCTTGAGACGGTTATTGATGTCACTGCGAATCTCTTGAGACGGTTATTGATGTCACTGCGAATCTCTTGAGACGGTTATTGATGTCACTGCGAATCTCTTGAGACGGTTATTGATGTCACTGCGAATCTCTTGAGACGGTTATTGATGTCACTGCGAATCTCTTGAGACGGTTATTGATGTCACTGCGAATCTCTTGAGACGGTTATTGATGTCACTGCAAATCTCTTGAGACGGTTACTGATGTCACTGCGAATCTCTTGAGACGGTTATTGATGTCACTGCGAATCTCTTGAGACGGTTATTGATGTCACTGCGAATCTCTTGAGACGGTTATTGATGTCACTGCGAATCTCTTGAGACGGTTATTGATGTCACTGCGAATCTCTTGAGACGGTTATTGATGTCACTGCGAATCTCTTGAGACGGTTACTGATGTCACTGCGAATCTCTTGAGACGGTTATTGATGTCACTGCGAATCTCTTGAGACGGTTATTGATGTCACTGCGAATCTCTTGAGACGGTTATTGATGTCACTGCGAATCTCTTGAGACGGTTATTGATGTCACTGCGAATCTCTTGAGACGGTTATTGATGTCACTGCGAATCTCTTGAGACGGTTATTGATGTCACTGCGAATCTCTTGAGACGGTTATTGATGTCATTGCGAATCTCTTGAGACGGTTATTGATGTCACTGCGAATCTCTTGAGACGTTTATTGATGTCACTGCGAATCTCTTGAGACGGTTATTGATGTCACTGCGAATCTCTTGAGACGGTTATTGATGTCACTGCGAATCTCTTGAGATGGTTATTGATGTCACTGCGAATCTCTTGAGACGGTTAGTGATGTCACTGCGAATCTCTTGAGACGGTTATTGATGTCACTGCGAATCTCTTGAGACGGTTATTGATGTCACTGCGAATCTCTTGAGACGGTTACTGATGTCACTGCGAATCTCTTGAGACGGTTAGTGATGTCACTGCGAATCTCTTGAGACGGTTATTGATGTCACTGCGAATCTCTTGAGACGGTTATTGATGTCACTGCGAATCTCTTGAGACGGTTATTGATGTCACTGCGAATCTCTTGAGACGGTTATTGATGTCACTGCGAATCTCTTGAGACGGTTATTGATGTCACTGCGAATCTCTTGAGACGGTTATTGATGTCACTGCGAATCTCTTGAGACGGTTATTGATGTCACTGCGAATCTCTTGAGACGGTTATTGATGTCACTGCGAATCTCTTGAGACGGTTATTGATGTCACTGCGAATCTCTTGAGACGGTTATTGATGTCACTGCGAATCTCTTGAGACGGTTATTGATGTCACTGCGAATCTCTTGAGACGGTTATTGATGTCACTGCGAATCTCTTGAGACGGTTATTGATGTCACTGCGAATCTCTTGAGACGGTTATTGATGTCACTGCGAATCTCTTGAGACGGTTACTGATGTCACTGCGAATCTCTTGAGACGGTTATTGATGTCACTGCGAATCTCTTGAGACGGTTATTGATGTCACTGCGAATCTCTTGAGACGGTTATTGATGTCACTGCGAATCTCTTGAGACGGTTATTGATGTCACTGCGAATCTCTTGAGACGGTTACTGATGTCACTGCGAATCTCTTGAGACGGTTACTGATGTCACTGCGAATCTCTTGAGACGGTTATTGATGTCACTGCGAATCTCTTGAGACGGTTATTGATGTCACTGCGAATCTCTTGAGACGGTTACTGATGTCACTGCGAATCTCTTGAGACGGTTACTGATGTCACTGCGAATCTCTTGAGACGGTTATTGATGTCACTGCGAATCTCTTGAGACGGTTATTGATGTCACTGCGAATCTCTTGAGACGGTTATTGATGTCACTGCGAATCTCTTGAGACGGTTATTGATGTCACTGCGAATCTCTTGAGACGGTTATTGATGTCACTGCGAATCTCTTGAGACGGTTATTGATGTCACTGCGAATCTCTTGAGACGGTTATTGATGTCACTGCGAATCTCTTGAGACGGTTATTGATGTCACTGCGAATCTCTTGAGATGGTTATTGATGTCACTGCGAATCTCTTGAGACGGTTATTGATGTCACTGCGAATCTCTTGAGACGGTTATTGATGTCACTGCGAATCTCTTGAGACGGTTATTGATGTCACTGCGAATCTCTTGAGACGGTTATTGATGTCACTGCGAATCTCTTGAGACGGTTATTGATGTCACTGCGAATCTCTTGAGACGGTTATTGATGTCACTGCGAATCTCTTGAGACGGTTATTGATGTCACTGCGAATCTCTTGAGACGGTTATTGATGTCACTGCGAATCTCTTGAGACGGTTATTGATGTCACTGGGAATCTCTTGAGACGGTTATTGATGTCACTGCGAATCTCTTGAGACGGTTATTGATGTCACTGCGAATCTCTTGAGACGGTTATTGATGTCACTGCGAATCTCTTGAGACGGTTATTGATGTCACTGCGAATCTCTTGAGACGGTTACTGATGTCACTGCGAATCTCTTGAGACGGTTATTGATGTCACTGCGAATCTCTTGAGACGGTTATTGATGTCACTGCGAATCTCTTGAGACGGTTACTGATGTCACTGCGAATCTCTTGAGACGGTTATTGATGTCACTGCGAATCTCTTGAGACGGTTATTGATGTCACTGCGAATCTCTTGAGACGGTTACTGATGTCACTGCGAATCTCTTGAGACGGTTATTGATGTCACTGCGAATCTCTTGAGACGGTTACTGATGTCACTGCGAATCTCTTGAGACGGTTACTGATGTCACTGCGAATCTCTTGAGACGGTTATTGATGTCACTGCGAATCTCTTGAGACGGTTATTGATGTCACTGCGAATCTCTTGAGACGGTTATTGATGTCACTGCGAATCTCTTGAGACGGTTATTGATGTCACTGCGAATCTCTTGAGACGGTTACTGATGTCACTGCGAATCTCTTGAGACGGTTATTGATGTCACTGCGAATCTCTTGAGACGGTTATTGATGTCACTGCGAATCTCTTGAGACGGTTATTGATGTCACTGCGAATCTCTTGAGACGGTTATTGATGTCACTGCGAATCTCTTGAGACGGTTATTGATGTCACTGCGAATCTCTTGAGACGGTTATTGATGTCACTGCGAATCTCTTGAGACGGTTATTGATGTCACTGCGAATCTCTTGAGACGGTTATTGATGTCACTGCGAATCTCTTGAGACGGTTATTGATGTCACTGCGAATCTCTTGAGACGGTTATTGATGTCACTGCGAATCTCTTGAGACGGTTATTGATGTCACTGCGAATCTCTTGAGACGGTTATTGATGTCACTGCGAATCTCTTGAGACGGTTATTGATGTCACTGCGAATCTCTTGAGACGGTTATTGATGTCACTGCGAATCTCTTGAGACGGTTATTGATGTCACTGCGAATCTCTTGAGACGGTTATTGATGTCACTGCGAATCTCTTGAGACGGTTATTGATGTCACTGCGAATCTCTTGAGACGGTTATTGATGTCACTGCGAATCTCTTGAGACGGTTATTGATGTCACTGCGAATCTCTTGAGACGGTTATTGATGTCACTGCGAATCTCTTGAGACGGTTACTGATGTCACTGCAAATCTCTTGAGACGGTTATTGATGTCACTGCGAATCTCTTGAGACGGTTATTGATGTCACTGCGAATCTCTTGAGACGGTTACTGATGTCACTGCGAATCTCTTGAGACGGTTATTGATGTCACTGCGAATCTCTTGAGACGGTTATTGATGTCACTGCGAATCTCTTGAGACGGTTACTGATGTCACTGCGAATCTCTTGAGACGGTTATTGATGTCACTGCGAATCTCTTGAGACGGTTACTGATGTCACTGCGAATCTCTTGAGACGGTTACTGATGTCACTGCGAATCTCTTGAGACGGTTATTGATGTCACTGCGAATCTCTTGAGACGGTTATTGATGTCACTGCGAATCTCTTGAGACGGTTATTGATGTCACTGCGAATCTCTTGAGACGGTTATTGATGTCACTGCGAATCTCTTGAGACGGTTATTGATGTCACTGCGAATCTCTTGAGACGGTTATTGATGTCACTGCGAATCTCTTGAGACGGTTATTGATGTCACTGCGAATCTCTTGAGACGGTTATTGATGTCACTGCGAATCTCTTGAGACGGTTATTGATGTCACTGCGAATCTCTTGAGACGGTTATTGATGTCACTGCGAATCTCTTGAGACGGTTATTGATGTCACTGCGAATCTCTTGAGACGGTTATTGATGTCACTGCGAATCTCTTGAGACGGTTATTGATGTCACTGCGAATCTCTTGAGACGGTTATTGATGTCACTGCGAATCTCTTGAGACGGTTATTGATGTCACTGCGAATCTCTTGAGACGGTTATTGATGTCACTGCGAATCTCTTGAGACGGTTATTGATGTCACTGCGAATCTCTTGAGACGGTTATTGATGTCACTGCGAATCTCTTGAGACGGTTATTGATGTCACTGCGAATCTCTTGAGACGGTTACTGATGTCACTGCGAATCTCTGCGCTGCCAGCATTCTGCTGTGCTTGTGTGTGCCACCACGATCATCACAAACAGTCATCCCCATCACCCCCATCACCCCCATAACCCCCATCACCCACATCACCCCCATCACCCCCATCACCCCCATCATCCCCATCACCCCCATCACCCCCATCACCCCCATCACCCCCATCAGGGTGTGGAGGGTGCGCAGGGTGGCAGGGGGCCCGGGCAGGAGTGTGTATGCGGTGTATCCCCAGCCAGGCACCGTGTGGGCGCTCAAGTGGCCCTTCAAACACGACTTCTCCCTTGTTGTCAGTGATACTGCACCGCACCACACTGGACCGCACCGCACTGCACTGCACGTCACTGCATCTGTTTTTCAAATCCTGCCGTGTCGGCTGGTCTTTTGCTTCTGCGAGCACATGACTGCTCCTTGTGCATGCTAATGTGCTGCTGCGCTCCAATTTTATTTTCCCTCTCTTTATCCCCTTGACTCTCTCCCCTCACCTCATTTTATCCTTGTCTGTTTCTGTCTCGTCCTCCCTCCCTCGTCCCCACCCCCACTACGCTATAACACCGCCATGAACACAGTACGTGGTAACCAGCAGCATCGAGTTCAACCCTCCCAGCCTATCCTCCCCATCACCCTCCTCCCACCGCTCCCCCACCACATCCCCAACTCTCCAACCCTCCCCCAGCTCCCCCACCCAATCCTCTCCCACCTCCCCGGCCGCGTCCCGAGCCTCCATCCGAGCCTTCAGTGCGACGGTGCTGGCGCTGGTGCGGCGGCGGAGTGTGAAGGTGGGGGTGGGCATGGATCCGCTGTGGGGGGTGCACGAGCACGAGTGGCAGGTGCACGACCTCACTGCTTTTGCCTTTGAGGCGCCCTTCCACTTCCACAGCGACCGCCACACCCTCGTGGTGGAGCCACAGAACCACAAGGAGCCCGAGTAGAGGCGACTGCCTTGTCCAGGGCCTGAGCAGGTTCCCTCGTCAGGTGCCTCATCAAGTGCCTCGTCAGGTGCCTCGTCAGGTGCCTCGTCAGGTACCCCGTCAGGTGCCTCGTCAGGTGCCTTTTGGAAGGGAGAACAGAGAGGAGTGGAATGTTGGGCTGAGAAAAGCCCTTAGGATCGTTTTCAAGACTTAACTCTCAGAGTAGTTATGTATTAGCAGAAGCGTAATAGTAAACTGATTGAACCACCTTGCACTGTATGTGAGAACAAGATAAGTTGATAATAGCAAAGGCATACAAAGATTTATATGATTACAAAGGAATATGAAAGGTTTCACTATTTGTAACTGCTGTTGCGGTTCGATACAGCGACGACTCGGGTAACTGCTCAATAGTGAGTCAGTTATGTGTCCTTGCTGTCGCGCTGCTTTTCGGCGAGTCAAAGGTCGCTGACCTTTGACCTTCACTCTGTTGGGCTGAGAAAAGCCCTTAGAACCTTTTTCAGGACTTAGATCGGGTGTTGACGTAGAGTTGTAATAGCGGAAGCGTTTAATGAAGAGTTGTCGTGAACCACCTTGTGCTAGTTTGTGAGAACAAGATAAGTTGATAATAGCAGAGAAGTACAAGGCTTTTATATGATTACAAAGGAATATGGAAAGTTCTATCTTAAATGTTTTTGCTGTTGCGGTTCGATACAGTGCCGACTCGGGTAACTGCTCTGTAACGAGTCAGTTATGTGTCCTTGCTGTCGCACTGTACGTTTCGTCAGGGCAAAGGTTGGAGACCTTTGACCTTCGCGCAACCTCCGACGGTTGACTCGGGTGCTTCTTCGCTGTAGTCAGTTCCGTTTCGTGTCGAAGCTTCGATACGACAGAAGCGCTATAAATCACTTGTTTCCAACACTCCCCTTCGCTTCTGGAGGATCGTTGCTGGTGACGTGTCCTTGTCCAGTCAGCAGCATGCAGTACTCGAACTTCTGTTTTTCCGAGTTTCTTGGTCAAGTAGTCGGCTGCCATCTCGGATGTGGGACGGTAGGATAGTTCGAGTCTTCCCTTTTCGATCTCGTCTTTCACGAAGAAGTACCGAAGGGCGATGTGCTTCGTTCGATTCGCGAACCCGTTTTTGTTCGCTATGCGAATGGCCGATTGGTTGTCGCAGAAGAGAGAGAAATTGGGTAACTAGGCCAATTTTGCTTCCTCCAGTAGTTCGCGAAGATATGGCCCTTCCTTGGTTGCTGAGCAGAGTGCGATATGTTCTGCTTCTGCTGACGAGAGAGCAATTAGCTCTTGCTTGTTCGACTGCCAAGAGATAGGCCCGATAGGTTCGAGTCTGTAGACGTAGCCGGTTCGAGACCGTCTGTTGTCTGAATCTCCAGCGTGATCGGCGTCGACGTAGCCGATTAGCTTAGGTGTTGCGGTGCTAGTTTTGTGGTAGGTGAGTCCGATCGTCGGAGTACTGATGAGGTAGTGAAGCGCTCGATCCAGTTCGAGCATGTGATTTGCTTCAGGCCTTTTGAGGTAGGTAGCGAGTTGGCTAGCTGAGTAGGATAGATCCGGTCGGCAAGTGATGGCTGCGAAGAGTAGGCAGCCTAGCTTCCTTTGGTAGTCGCGGACGCCAGCAGGTTTGAGTAGGGCGGAGGCCTTCCGATTTTCGTCGGTGTAGCGGTATGGCGTGGAGATAGTAGTTGGGGTGAGTCTGAAGCGTTTAGCAATAGTGTCAGTGTATTTTGCAGCGCTGAGGTAGATGGCATTGTCGCCATCTTCGATGTTCAGTCCTAGGTACTGTGTCACGGTGGTTGCGACGGTGAGAGTTAGATCTCCCTGCAGCTCCCCTTCAAACCACGTTGTTACCGCGTCGGTGGATCCTATGTAGAGAAGATCATCGACGTAGACGATAAGTAGGATGTAGTCGGTGCCTTTCGCCAGTCGATACATTCCTTGGTCGTGTGGTAGCTGAAGAAATCCGATGCGAATGAGGCAGGCGTGAAGGTGCTGCTGCCATAGTCTCGGGGCTTGCTTAATCCCGTACAGTGACTTCTCCAGTTGACAGATTTGGTTGGGGCCTGCGTTGGATCCGTGTGGGAGTTCGACAAAAATCTCAGCGTCGACGGGGGCGTAGAGGAAGGCATTGGCGACATCAATTTGTCGAAGCTTCTTTCGGTTCATGGCGGCGATTGCGAGGAGAATCCGCAGTGAGGTATGTCGGCTTACTGGGGCGAATGTTTCCGTGAAATCTCGCCCTTGCTCTTGGTCGAAGCCCCGCACGACCCAGCGTGCTTTGAACTTGTCGATTGTTCCGTCAGCTTTTGTTTTCACGCGGAAAACCCATTTTCCCGTGAGGACAGTTTTGTTGTGTGCCACTTCGATAGGCACGACTTTCCAGGTGTTGCGTTCCTGCAGCGCCTTCTGTCAGAAGTAGTAGTAGAAAGAAAGAATGAAGAAAGGAGAGGATGTTCACTAGCAAGCAGTTGGACACATATAGCAAACCCTAATTGGGCTGTACTCACTATGGAGTACCCCACTGCAGGCTAGACAATTATAACATTCTGACACCTTCAGCTCTTTGTCCATGGCTTCACGCCATTTTTCCCTGTGTTCCCCCCCCAGAGCCTGCTGAATTGTCGCAGGCTCCTTAGGTGGTTCCGCTCCGTGGACGGCGGTGACAAGGCCCAGTATCTGCAGGCCACTCTGTGTGTAGCGGGGGAGATTTGTGTCCTCTGGATAAACTGCTTCGTCTCCTGCTTCGGGGTCTGGTAAGAAATTTGGTCCTATGTGTTCGGAGATGTTGGTGTCGACTGGTTGAGGTGTAACGTAACCGGTGTCGGCGACGTCGAAATAGGTTTCGGCGTTGACGCTTTCGCGAGGGTTTTCGTCATCCATCGAGATAGGCACGGAGCAGTATGGGAGTGGTCCTGCTTCTTCGGATGCGTTGTCCACGTTTTGCTCGTCCCAGTCAGCTTCGTCTGCTGCTGAAGCAAAGGCTCGGTTGCCACGGAAGTCGCCCGTGAGGTCTAGATTTGCTGCCAGGTTGTCCAGGTACGTTTGAAGTGTGAGTCGCTCGTAGAAGATGAGATCACGTGCTGCCACTGTTTCTTTCGAGTGGACGTAAAAAATCTTCCATGCGTTGTAATGCTTTTCGATGCCCAGGTGTAGTCCCCACTATGCGCGTTGAGAAAATCTTCCAGCTCTTGCAGTGTGTGGGCGATACTGTACCATGCACCCGAAGACTCGTAACATTTTTGTGTTGCCCAACTTTCCTGTCCACAGCAGGTGCGGTGATGCGTTGTTCGGAAGTGACGACGACGAAAGCAAGTTGTGCAGCATGACAGCGTGGTCCATCGCCTCAGGCCACTGGTGATTGGGCAGTCGCATGCCACGCAGCAATTTGCGCATGGTGTTCTGGAGAGTTCTGTTCATCCGTTCTGCTACGCCTTGCTGTTGATGGGTGTAGGGAAGTGAAATGAGTCGCTTGATGCCTCGTGTTGCGAGGTACTGCCCGAACCTCTGGGACTGATATTTCCCTCCTCCGTCAGACTGGAAGCTTTTCAGCTTTGCGCCCGATTCTCGTTCTGCCACAGGTAGCTAGGCGTCGAAGGCTTCGAAGGCCATGTCCCGACTTGGAAGATTAAGGTGCCAGACGTAACGGGTGGCGGCGTCGATGAAAGTGATTACGTAATTATATGCGCCTTGTCCTTGTTCGCGAGTATACAGAATGCCGCTGTATACTTTCTCGAGTGGTGCATAAGCTGGCGCACTAGGATTGTGGTGAGAGGCAAAAGGTTGATGCGGTAAGTCGGCTTCGGGACAGATAAAGCATGTTCCACGGACTCGTTGGAGTTCTCTGGCGTCGGGTAGAATGAGTCCTTGTCGAGCACTGCTGCCTTGATTGTGTTGTTTAACGTGGTGTTGCTTGGATGTCCTAGTCGTTCGTGCCACAGGGACTCACTTGCACGATGTCCGGGTGAGCGCCTATACAGGTCGGAGTTGGAGTAAAAGGCGGCGGTGAAGTTGGCGCTTCTGTGAACTTCTCGTGGAGTGGGAGCTAGCTGCTGCGCAGGAGTCGGTGGAGTGTCGTCGATGTGTGGTGATGTCGTCGAAGAGCTTGCGATTGGTGTTGTAAGTGTTGTTGGTGTTGCCGATGTTGTCTCTGCTGCTGTCGATGTTGTTTCTGCTGCTGTCGATGTTGTTGCTTCTTGTCGGATTGTTGCTAATGCCTGTGTTCTTTCTACTTCAGGTATGGTATGTGAATACCAGAACCCTCCGGGGCTGAAGTTAGGATCGAGATCCGGTGGGTGCGTCAAGGAGGCGAAGTTGACGATGGCGTCGCTATCGGCCGTTCCTTGATCTGGTACAAAGTCGAGGATGAAGACGTTGTTTTTTAAGACTGCTCTACCGATGTAGAGCCCTCCTCGACCGTGGAAAAGCTTAAACTCCTGTCTGGTGCTGTCTGCTTCAAGATGGATCCCCTTCGCCATCAGTTGGCTGACGCTTAGTAAGTTGTAGCCAAGTCCTTCTGCAATCAATACTTTAGACATTTGCAAGATGACGTTAGTCTCTCGGGATTGAAGTTGTACTACGCCTTGTCGTCGTGTGTGCAGGTTCTGGTTGTTGGCCACGGTGATGACGACTTCGCGTTGAAGTTGGTGTTCCTGTTGAACGAAGCGACTTGAAAAACACATGTGTTGTCCGCAGCAACTGTCCAAGAACCAGGTGTCTTGCCCGGACGGCTCGCTTTGGGCGATAGCTGCATACGACGGATTGGGCTCCAGTGAGTTGCGGCGGGGAGTCCTTTCATCAAGTTGGTCTTCTGGTGAGTAGTAGGGTGGTGATCCAGTGATGCAGGAATCCCTCGTCCTTGTCATGCAGCTGACGATGTTTCTTGTTCCTTGTGCAGATTGTGATGAAGATATTGAAGGCTGCACTTAACTGTTGGGATGCACCTCCGTAGAGGCTACTTGACTGCTTGACGGCCGAAGTTGACGTTGCGGTGTTGTCGACTGTTGCTGATTCGGGCAGTGTGTGCGCGGATGACCGGACGTCTTGCAAAGGTGACAAAACGGTGGGACATACTGTTGTACTTGTCGGTTGTTGTGTCGGTTGTTGTTGTTGTTGTAGCGTCGTTGAGTGTGGGAGGCGAACTCCGGTGCTAATGCTTTCTTCTTGTGTCGTTCTTCGTGCAGGTCCATGTCTTGCTGTTCAGCGTGAATTTCGGCGCAGAGTGCTGCTTCGGAGATCTTCTCGTGAGCTCGAAGAAGTGCTCGAGTGGAGCACCAATGAGGGCCAAGACCGGCGATGATGACTGTTACAAAAGCTTCTTCCGAAATTGATCCTCCGCATCGAAGGAGTCTGTCGCGCAGTCCGCGACAACGACTAATATAAGCCATTCCCTTTTCGCCGGGTTTCATTTCCACTGTTGTCAGCTGTGCCATGAGACGGCTTTGGTTGACGCTGTCTGTTGCTTGATACAGGTTCTTCAAATGGTCGTAAGCCAGTTCGGCGGAGTTGCCGTATCCTCGATAGGAGCGAATGTTCTGTTGCTCGTTTGGCGTCAAGTTTCGGAGAAGTATTGTATACGCCATCAGTGACTGATACGTGTATTGCTGCTTGTCGTACTGTGTCTCGTGTACTGGATATGGCAGGGACCCGTCGAAGAATCCGAGGATTTGCGCGCCCTCCATCATCAGTTCAAACTCGAAGGACCAGGTATAGAAATCCTTCCCGTCGAAGAGCGTTGAGGTTTGTAATTTGAGAACGTGTGCGAATTGCGATTGC
The DNA here is from genome assembly GCA_947471745.1 of Closterium sp. Naga37s-1. NCBI lineage: Eukaryota > Viridiplantae > Streptophyta > Zygnematophyceae > Desmidiales > Closteriaceae > Closterium > Closterium sp. Naga37s-1. The sequence continues at coordinate 39,829 of CANJKZ010000905.1, forward strand.
ACCTGAAGCGCGTCCAGTGTCTTCTCTTGTCCAGGTTGACAGAGCCGCGTTGAGGCTCATACGGAGCAAAGGTAGGTTGTTGTTGGTTTCCGCACGCGTATGATGAACCATCAAGACTCATTGGTGTTGCTCTGTTGTTGTTGCTGTTGTTTGATTGCGCAGGAGCTGCTTGTTGGTGTTGCTCGTAGAAGGACATGAAGGAGAAAAAATTCTCCATCACGTTTGAGTCGAAGCCTGCCGCTTGATTTCCGTTGACTCTGCAGCTGGTCTTGTGCCTTCTTCTGTCTGTAGGCCGGAGACTGGAGGTGGAGTAGGGGTGATGCCGAGAGATCCGTTGGAGGAGCTCCTCTCCTTTGTTGTAGCCATGACTTGTATTATAAAAAGTTTAAAGAGTGATCTTGTCCTGCCTTGCTCTCATACCATGTTGGGCTGAGAAATGCCCTTAGAACCTTTTTCAGGACTTATATCGGGTGTTGCCGTAGAGTTGTAATAGCGGAAGCATTTAATGAAGAGTTGTCGTGAACCACCTTGTGCGAGTTTGTGAGAACAAGATAAGTTGATAATAGCAGAGAAGTGTCATAATGTATTTGCTGTTTAGCCTGCAGTGGGGTACTCTGTAGTGAGTACAACCCAATTTAGGGTTTGCTATTTGTATCCCATCTTTCTATAGTGAAACCACTCATTCTTCCTTCTCGACTTTCCTCACCCAAAATTCTCTCGACACCAATGCCCTGAACCCAAGCCATGGTTCCTAAGTCACGCTAGTATTCTAACATGGTATTAAGAGCAATAAGTTCTAGGACCTAACATCAATGGGCCCACCACCTAATGCCCTGCTAGCCTAGGCCCCGGCCCGTCGCCCCTTGGCGTAGCCCCTAGCCCCTAGGCTCGGCCCCTTGGCCCCGTCGCCCCTAGCTGTGACACTCGGCCCCGTTGGCCCCGTCGCCCCTAGCCGCGCCCCTCGGCCCCGCTGGCCCCGTCGACTCCGTCGCCCCGCGCCCGGCCCGTACTTAGCCCGCGATCGGCCCGTACCTCGCCCGCGCTTGGCCCCGTACCTAGCCCGCGATCGGCCCGTACCTAGCCTCGCGCCCGGCCCCGTACCTAGCCCGCGATCGGCCCGTACCTAGCCTCGCGCCCGGCCTCCGTTCCGCGCCCAACGCCCGGCCCGTACCTAGCCTCGCGACCGGCCCTTACCCTGCCCGCGCTCGGCCCCGTTTCTAGCCCCGCGCCCGGCCCGTACCTAGCCTCGCGACCGGCCCGTACCCTGCCCGCGCCCGGCCCCGTCTCTCGCCCGCGCTCGGCCCGTACCTAACCCCGCGCCCGGCCCGTACCTAGCCCCGCGCCCGGCCCGTACCTAGCCCAGCGCACAGCCCCGACCCTAGTCAGCGCCCGGCCCCGTACCTAGCCAGCGCCTGGCCCTGTACCTCGCCCGCGCCCGGCCACGTACCCTGCCCGCGCCCGGCCCCGTCTCTCGCCCGCGCTCGGCCCGTACCTAGCCAGCGCCCGGCCCCGTACCTAGCCCGCGCCCGGCCCCATACCTAGCCCGCGCCCGGCCCATACCTGCCCAGCGCCCGGCCCTGTACCTGCCCAGCGCCCGGCCTCGTACCTGCCCAGAGCCCGGCCCCGTACCTGCCCAGCGCCCGGCCCCGTACCTGCCCAGCGCCCGGCCCCGTACCTGCCCAGCGCCCGGCCCCGTACCTACCCAGCGCCCGGCCCCGTACCTGCCCAGAGCCCGGCCCCGTACCTGCCCAGAGCCCGGCCCCGTACCTGCCCAGCGCCCGGCCCCGTACCTGCCCAGCACCCGGCCCCGTCCCTAGCCATGGCCCCGTCGCCCCTAGCCATGGCCCCTCGCGACCTGCCGCCCCTAACCGCGGCCCCGGTGCCCTGTTGCAACATGGTGGGTGAGGGGGTGGCAAGAGGGGGTTCCTCCTGCCCGCGTGCCCTACAGTCGCACGCGCAGCTCCGCCCCCACCCCCCTCCCCCCCCTCCATGGGGATGGCGGGGAGAGAGTGTGAGGGGGTGGCGGATGTGCCTCAGCAGCAGCAGCTGCCGCCACGCCTCCTCCTCTCTCTCTCCCTGCTGCACCTTGTGGTGGGAGAGGGAGGGGACCTGCAGCACCAGCCCCCCCCCCACCCCCCCCCCCCTTCTCCTCCATCTCTCTGCTGCGGGTGCAGCAGTGGGGGGAGGGTATGGGGGTGGCGGGTGTGGCCAACCTGCTGTCGCCCGAGCGGCTCCTGCACCGCCCCTTCTCCTACCTCCCCCCTGCTGCGGGTGCAGCAGTGGGGGGGGAGGGGATCTGCAGCACCAGCCCCCCCCCCCCTTCTCCTATCTCCCCCTGCTGCGTATGCGGCAGTGGGGGGAGGGGACCTGCAGCACCAGCACCCCCCCCGCCCCCCCCCCCCCCTTCTCCTCCATCTCTCTGCTGCAGGTGCAGCAGTGGGGGGGAGGGTATGGGGGTGGCGGGTGTGGCGCGTCCTGCTGTCGCCCGAGCGGCTCCTGCACCCCCCCCCCCCCCCCCCCCCCCCCGCCCTTTTCTCCTCTCTCTCTCCCTGCCGCACCCTGTGTTGGGAGGGGGGGGGAGCTTGGAGGTTCAGAGGGAGGCAGGAGGGGATCTGCAGCACCAGCCCCCCCCGCCCCCCCCCCCCCCCTCTTTCTCCTCCACCCCTGCTGCGGGTGCAGCAGTGGGGGGGAGGGGATTTGCAGCATCAGCCCCCCCCAGCCCCCCCCGCCCCCACTTCTCCTCCATCCCCCTGTTGCGGGTGCAGCAGTGGGGGGGAGGGGAGTTGCAGCATCAGCCCCCCCCCCCCCCACTTCTCCTCCATCCCCCTGCTGCGGGTGCAGCGGTGGGGGGGAGGGGATCTGCAGCCCTGTGCTGCCCTGCAGCCCTGCGCGCCCTGCTGTCCTGCTGCCCTGCGCGCCCTGCGCGCACTGCAGCCCTGCGCGCCCCGCGCGCCCTGCTGCCCTGTTTGCCCCTCGCGCCCTGCTGTCCTGCTGCCCTGCGCGCCATGCGCGCCCTGCAGCCCTGTGCGCCCTGCTGCCCTGCTGCTGCCGCTACAGCCCTTGCTGTTGCCGCTACAGCCCTTGCTGCTGCCCTGCGTGCCCCGCGCGCCCTGCAGCCCTGCTGCGCCCCGCGCGCCCTGCTGCCCTGTGCACCCCGCGCGCCCTGCAGCCCTGCGCGCCCTGCTGTCCTGCTGCCCTGCGCGCCCTGCGCGCACTGCAGCCCTGCGCGCCCTGCTGCCCTGCAGCCCTGTGCGCCCTGCTGCCCTGTTTGCCCCGCGCGCCCTGCTGCCCTGCAGCCCTGTGCGCCTTGTTGCCCTGCTGCCCTGTGCGCCCCGCGCGCCCTGCAGCCCTGTGCGCCCCGCGCGCCCTGCAGCCCTGCGCGCCCCGCGCGCCCTGCTGCCCTGCAGCCCTGTGCGCCCTGCTGCCCTGCAGCCCTGTGCGCCCTGCTGCCCTGCTGCTGCCGCTACAGCCCTTGCTGTTGCCGCTACAGCCCTTGCTGCTGCCCTGCGCGCCCCGCGCGCCCTGCAGCCCTGCTGCGCCCCGTGCGCCATGCAGCCCTGCGCGCCCTGCTGTCCTGCTGCCCTGCGCGCACTGCAGCCCTGCGCGCCCCGCGCGCCCTGCTGCCATGCAGCCCTGTGCGCCCTGCTGCCCTGCAGCCCTGTGCGCACTGCTGCCCTGTTTGCCCCGCGCGCCCTGCTGCCCTGCAGCCCTGTGCGCCCTGCTGCCCTGCTGCCCTGTGCGCCCCGCGCGCCCTGCAGCCCTGTGCGCCCCGCGCGCCCTGCTGCCCTGCCGCCCTGTGCGCCCCGTGCGCCCTGCTGCCCTCTGCACGCGCCATGCACAGGCCCCCCCCGTCCCCCGCCCCCCCCCTTCTCCTCCATCCCCTGCTGCAGGTGCAGCAGTGGGGGGAGGGTATGGGGGTGGCGGGTGTGTGAACCGTCCCCTGCTCCTCCTCCTCCTCCGTCTCCCACTGCTGCAGCTGCCGCTGAGGGGGGGTGGGTGTGTGGGAGCCGAGGGAGTGGTGCTAGGGGGGGGACGTGGGAGTGGAGCTAGGGGTGCAGCAAGGGGTGTGTGTAAGGGGGGTGGGACAGTTGGGGGAGGTTGAGCGGAGGCTGCCGTCTTGTAGTCCGCAGCACCTGTAGTCCGGGGCTCTGCTTCTGGTAGCTCAGAGAGCCTGCTGCGCCTATCGCCTGTGGGTCCGTTGCTCCTGCCGCTCAGAGTTAGCCGCAGAGCCAGTTACTCCTCTAGTCCGGGGATACGGCCCCGGTAGCCACAGTGCGCGCCGCTCCTGTTGCCCGTGTGTCTGCAGCATCAGCCGTCGCCTCCTATCTCCTCTCCTCTCACAGTCCAGCCTCCTCCTTCTCACTTGCCCTTTGTGAATGCCTCTAGCTTTGCTTGTACTTGTGAACCTGCTCTATGACTGCTTGCTCTGCTGATTATACCCCACTTTGACTATGGGGGTGTGTCAGAATGTATTTGCTGTTTAGCCTGCAGTGGGGTACTCTGTAGTGAGTACAACCCAATTTAGGGTTTGCTATTTGTATCCCAACTTTCTATAGTGAAACCACTCATTCTTCCTTCTCGACTTTCCTCACCCAAAATTCTCTCGGCACCAATGCCCTGAACCCAAGCCATGGTTTCTAAGTCATGCTAGTATTCTAACAAGAAGTACAAGGCTTTTATATGATTACAAAGGAATATGGAAAGTTCTATCTTAACTGTTTTTGCTGTTGCGGTTCGATACAGTGCCGACTCGGGTAACTGCTCTGTAACGAGTCAGTTATGTGTCCTTGCTGTCGCACTGTACGTTTCGTCAGGTCAAAGGTTGGAGACCTTTGACCTTCGCGCAACCTCCGACGGTTGACTCGGGTGCTTCTTCGCTGTAGTCAGTTCCGTTTCGTGTCGAAGCTTCGATATGACAGAAGCGCTATAAATCACTTGTTTCCAACACACTCAACCTCTTGCTGTTGTCTTTCTGTCAATCGCTTTGGTTGACTCGCTGTTGCTTCACTTCAGTTCGCTTCGCTTTTGTTGTAGTGCTCGACACATCAGAAGCGTGAACTAAATGTTTCCAACACTCCCCTTCGCTTCTGGAGTGTCGTCGCCTTCGTTGCTGATGACGTGTATTTGTCCAGTCAGCAGCATGCAGTACTCGAACTTCTGCTTTCCGAGTTTCTTGGTCAAGTAATTTGCTGCCATCTCGGACGTGGGGCAGTAGGATAGCTCGAGTTTCCCTTTCTCGATCTCGTCCTTCACGAAGAAATAGCGCAGGACAATGTGCTTTGTTCGGTTCGCGAACCCGCTCTTGTTCACTATGCGAATTGCAGATTGGTTGTCGCAGAAGAGGGGGAAGCTGGGTAACTGGGCCAACTTCGCTTCTACCCGTAGTTCGCGAAGGTACAGTCCTTCCTTGGTGGTTGAGCAGAGTGCTATGTATTCAGCTTCAGCAGAGGAGAGAGCAATTATTTCTTGCTTGCTCGACTACCACGAGATAGGACCGACGGGCTCGAGTCGATAGATATAGCCGGTGCGCGATCGCCTGTTATAAGAATCGCCTGCATGGTCAGCATCCACGTAGCCGATTAGCTTTGGAGTAGTGGTTCCGGTCTTGTGGTAGGTTAGGCCGATAGTTGGCGTGCTGACGAGGTAGTGTAAGGCGCGGTCGAGTTCGGCCATATGCTCTGCTTTGGGCCGCTTGAGGCGGGTAGCAAGCTGACTCGCTGAGTATGACAGATCCGGTCGGCAGGTGATGGCTGCGAATAGCAGACAGCCCAGTTTTCGTTGGTAGTCGCGTAGGCTGGCAGGTCCAAGCAGGTTGGATTTTTCCTAGTGATTTCCCGCGATGTAGCGATAGGGCGTGGAAATGGAGGCTGGCGTCAGTCCGAAGCGCGTATTTTGCGATGAGCTGGCTGACCCTGAGTAAGTTGTAGCCCAGTCCTTCTGCAATCAAAACCTTGGACATCTGTAAAATGACGTTAGTCTCGCAGGACTGAAGTTGAACTACTCCTTGTCGTCGTGTGCGCAGGTTCTGGTTGTTGGCGACGGTGATCACGACTTCCCGGTTGATGTGTTGTACCCGTTGACGAAGCGATTTGACGAGCGCATGTGTTGTCCGCAGGAGTTGTTCAAGAACCAAGTATCTTGACCAGACGGTTCGCTCTGTGCGATGGCTGCATATGTCGGATTTGGTTCTAGCGATTCGCGACCAGGCGTGCTTTCGTCGAGCAGTTCTTCTGGTGAGTAGGTCGGTGGTGAACCAGTGATGCAGGGGTCAGTTCTTGTCATGCAGCTTATGATGTTTCTTGTTCCTCGTGCAGATTGTGACGTTGTCGTTGAAGGCGCCGCCTGGTTGGAAGGTTGCTGCTGTGTGGAAGTCACTTGATTACTTGTCGGTCGAAGCTGACGTGGTGGTGGTGTCGATTGCTGCTGATTCGAGCAGTGAATACGAGAGTGGCCGGACGTTCGGCAGATGTGACAAAATGGCGGTACTTGTCTTCGTTCGTGATGCTCGTTTTGTCAGTTGTCGATGCCCTTTTCTTGTGACGTTCTTCGTGCAGGTCCATATCTTGTGGCTCGGCGTGAATTTCGGTGCAGAGATTTGCTTCGGAGATTCTTCCGTGGGATTGGAGAATGGCTCGGATATTGATCCGCCGCATCGAAGGAGTCGATCGCGCAGACTGCGACAGCGACTGATATATGCCATTCCCTTTTCGCCGGGTTGCATTTGGACCGTTGTCAATTGCGCCATGAGACGATTTTGATTAACACTGTCGGTTGCTTGATACAGGTTCTTTAGGTGGCTGTACGCGAGCTCGGCGGAGTTACCGTATCCGCGATAAGACCGGATGTTATGCTGCTCGTTTGGCGTTATGTTTCGCAGGAGTATGGTGTACGCCATTAGTGACTGGTACGTGTAATGTTGTTTGTCGTACTGCGTCCCGTGCGTTGGATATGGCAGGGAACCATCGAAGAAGCCAAGGATTTGAGTGCCTTCCATCGTTAGCTCGAACTCAAAGGACCAGGTATAGAAATCATTGCCGTCGAATGGTGTTGTTGTTTGGAGTTTCAGGACGTGTGCAAACTGTGACTGCAGTTGACGTGCGTCCAGATTCTTTGTTTCTTGTCCAGGTGGAAGCCGATTCGGCATGAAGCTGACGGAGCCTCGTTGAGGCTCGTACGGTGCGAAGGTAGGCTGCTGATTTCCACGCGCAAAAGATAAACTGTAAAGGCTCATGGGAGTGACTCCGTTGTTGTTGTCGCTGTTGTTTGACTGCGCAGGTGCCGCTTGTTGATGTTGCTCATAGAACGGCATGAAGGAGAAAAACTTCTCCATCATGCTTGGGTCGAAGCCGGTTTCTTGATTAGCAGGGATTTCAGTGGACTCAGCAGCTGGTCCTTGAGTTGTGCCTCTCTTTGTCTGTAGTCCAGACGCTGGAGGTGGAGTAGGATTGTTGCCGGGAGATTCAGTAGACGAGCTTCTTTCTTTCTGCGTAGCTATGCCTTCTGTTGTTGTAGGAGTTTGAACAGAGTTGGGCTGCTCTGATACCATGTTGGGCTGCTCTGTAGTCGTTTTCAAGACTAAAGTCTCAGAGTAGTGATGTATTAGCGGAAGCGTATTAGTAAACTGATTAAACCGCCTTGCATTGGTATGTGAGAACAAGATAAGTTGATAATAGCAAAGGCATACAATGACTTATATGATTACGAAGGAATATGAAATGTTTCACTAACTGTAACTGCTGTTGCGGTTCGATACAGCGACGACTCGGGTAACTGCTCAATAGTGAGTCAGTTATGTGTCCTTGCTGTCGCGTTGCTTTTCGGCGAGTCAAAGGTCGCTGACATTTGACCTTCACTCAACCTCTTGTTGTTGTCTTTCTGTCAACCGCTTTAGTTGACTCGCTGTTGCTTCACTTCAGTTCGCTTCACTTTTGTTGTAGTGCTCGACACATCAGAAGTGCAAACTATATGTTTCCAACATGGAAGAGGGACCAGGAGCAAGGGTAACTAACCACAGTATCACCATTTTACTAGCAGCATCACTAACAGGCTCGCTAGCCGAATTATTGCTATCATGCAATATTAGAATAGTGACGATTTCTCGGTAATTTTAGTGCCCCAAGAATGGAGTGGTGGAGTGACAACCAGAAGGACAAAGATTAGAAAAGATGGCCATGGTATAAGAAACCATGACATGTTAGGGCTGTAGAAGTAGACTTTTATGATGGCCATGCATGTGCTGTAAGTCCTTATGCATGGCATGAGTAGCCATGTGCCTGTTTGTTCTATGCATGTATTTCATGAGAGAAAGCACCCACCCATACATTCAGTGACTTGTGCACTCTAACTGGGATGAACATGTGTGAAGACCGAGGGAAAGGGCAAATCATTATTCTGACATTGACCCATGCCACATTGACCCATGCCACATTGACCCATGCCACATTGACCCATGCCACATTGACCCATGCCTCATTGACCCATGCCTCATTGACCCATGCCACGTTGACCCATGCCTCATTGACCCATGCCTCATTGACCCATGCCACATTGACCCGTGCTTCTCATCCCCTTCCCAGTCTCCTCATCACCCCCTCTACCTCCTCCCACCTCATCCCGTCCGCCCCACTCCTTACACCCATCTGCATCACCCCTAAACCAGCCCACACGACATCCAGCCTCCTCACCGCCTCCTCCCCCACCACCACAGCAAACACACTGTCAAAGCCCCCCGCGCCCGGCACACCTGCCATCACCACCCCCGGCTGCTGCATGGTAGCGTCAAGGAGAGCGGTCTGCTGGGGGGGTTCGATGGGCGTGGCGGCTGCAGAGCCCATGGCAGAGAGCAGGTGGCGCACTGAGAGGAAGGAGGACCGCAGGGTGAGGAGCGCGTGTAGGATGGTACTCCAGATGTCACCTCCTTGCTGCTCTTGTTTCTTTTGCGATTCTTGAGGTTCCTGTGGTTGCTGTGGTGCGTGTGGTTCGACGGTGCTGCTTGCATGGCTGATGTCGCTGCTACCATGCACCGATGTGCCTGCTTGCAACTGTTGAGTAGACTCCGGAGGTACCTCAACCTGAGCGTGGGGATCCCCCGCTGCCTCATTGGGGGCACACAACCGGTTCACCTGGGTTGCGGCAGCAGAGGGCGCCACTGGGGTTGCTGCAGTGAGAGGCACGTGCTGCAGGTGGTTCAGAGTGGTGGAGAAGGCGACTGGATGGGTGCGAGCGAGCAGGGACAGTTGAGAGAGAGCAGCAGAAACTGCCGCATTGGCCTCTTTTAGGCCTTCCCAGATGGGCTCTGCTTCCTCTGGTGACTGCTTCCGCCACCTGTGGGGAGGGGGAGGAAACGGGGAAGAGTTTTTTTTTAGGCGCCTCGAAAAACGAGAGCAGCAGCAGCCGCATTGGCCTCTTCTAGACCTTCCCAGATGGGCTCTGCTTCATCTGGTGATTGCCGCCGCCACCTGTGGGGAGTGGGGGGAAACGGGGAAGAGGAGAAGAAGGATATGATTGCACATGGTGCGTGCACGGTGAGGGACTGCTGGAGCAAGGACCTGCCGAGTGGTATGGCCCATGCCATGATGTCATGATGTCATGATGTCATGATGTCATGCTGGCATGATGGCATGATGGCATGATGTCATGCTGGCATGATGGCATGATGTCATGCTGGCATGATGGCATGATGGCATGATGTCATGCTGGCATGATGGCATGATGTCATGATGGCATGATGTCATGCTGGTAAGTTGGCATGATGTTAGTGTGGGTTGATGGAATGATGGGTGTTAACCTGAATAAAGTGATGCCTGAATACGCCCATAGCAGTGCGATACCCACTAAGCGTGATCAAATTATGTTCCAGAATGGCCATGCTCGCACTCACTTCATGACAGCAGAAAGCATGGAGGGTGTGGCTGTGCCCCCTGTGCCTGGCTCGCCCAGTACCTACCACGCAGAATCACCGAGTGAAGAAGACAGAAGATATGAGTGGGATAGTGAGAGGGGAATAAAGTGATGCTCATGTAGCAAGAACGGGAGGGTGGGAGAATGGGCTAGTAGAATGAGAGAGTGTTAGAATGGGGAAAAGGGAGAGTGGGGGGGATGCATACCAGGAGAAGGCCTGGTGGGAGGTGCAGGGGAGAGATCGTGTGATCCCAGAGAGGAGAGCGCAGCGTGGCTGATATGCTGCTCACTGTCATCGCTGCCTCTGCTCCCTGCCACAACCCCAAGGTTCACGGGACAGGAGAAAAGATGGGTCAGGGAATGCCACACATGTGCATACGCTCTGTAGCTTCTCCCTCCCTCCATCCCTCCTGACATGGCAACACCCACCCATCGTGCAAGCACCCACCATGAGGGCATGCATGACGGCGGGGTTGAAGCGCTGGTAGCACATGGACCCAAACACGCCAGATGCCACATCAAACCCGCTGCCTGCCTTGCCCTGCGCCAGGCAGTGCGCCACCTGCGCCACCCTATGCACCACCTCCTCCCTCCCCACCGTCCCCGCACTCCCCACCGCCTCCTCTTGAGAGCTTTCCTGCGCTCTACTCCCCATCGCCCGCTCCTGACAACCCTCATCAGCAGCGCCACTCCCTGAGTCCCCCAGCACACCTAGGAAGCGCAGCAGAGCAGCGGAGACAGCAGCAGTCATGGCAGCAGACGACCCCAGCCCTGTCTTCGCCACCTCTGGCACGTGCCCTCTCGTCGCCTCTGCTGCTGCTGCTGATGTTGATGATGCTGATGCTGATGCGTCTGGGCCTGCTGATGTGCCTGCAGCAGTTGCTGAAGTGTTTGGGGATGCTGATGCGTCTGTGGCTGCTGATGGAGGGTTGCTGACGATGGGGGCGAAGGGGGAGATGCGGGCCAGGGAGGACGCGGAGAGCGGCAGGCCCATCCGTTGCAACTGCACACACACAGAGGAGTGTGCATGGAGGAATGTGCATGGGGAATGGGGGAATGTGCATGGGGCATGGGGGAATGTGTATGGGGGAATGTGCATGGGGAAGTGTGCAGAATGTGCATGAAGGAACGTGCATGGGCCATGGGGGATGTGTATGGGGGAATGTACATGGGGGAATGTGCATGGGTGAATGTGCATGGGGGAATGTGCATGGGGGAATGTGCATGGGGGAAACGTGCATGGGGGAATGTGCATGGGGGAATGTGCATGGGGGAATGTGCATGGGGGAAACGTGCATGGGGGAATGTGCATGGGGGAATGTGCATGGGGGAAACGTGCATGGGGGAATGTGCATGGGGGAATGTGCATGGGGGAATGTGCATGGGGGAATGTGCATGGGGGAATGTGCATGGGGGAAACGTGCATGGGGGAATGTGCATGGGGGAATGTGCATGGGGGAATGTGCATGGGGGAATATGCATGGGGGAAACGTGCATGGGGGAATGTGCATGGGGGAATGTGCATGGGGAAATGTGCATGGGGGAAACGTGCATGGGGGAATGTGCATGGGGGAATGTGCATGGGGGAATGTGCATGGGGGAATGTGCATGGGGGAATGTGCATGGAGGGGCGGCGTACAGTGTGTCGGTGCGAGTAAAAGTCATTGTCTCCTGCAATGGTGATGCGCACTCCTGTACTCGCCAGCCGCTCCCTCAGCTGCCGCTTGTCCGTTGCTCCGCCCCTCACTCCTCCGCTTGCCTCCCCCAAGGCAGCTCCCACTGCCACCTGAACCACCCTTTCCACGTACGGGTTGCCTGAAACCCTCTGCGCGCTGCCTTCCTCCGCTTGACCTTTCTGTTCCGTACATGCATTCGAACATGCGTCACCTTCCCTGCACGGACATCAAAGGCGGCACGGACCTTGAATTTGCAGACATAAAGGAGGAACGTAGCGCCAAGCACAACGTGCTAGCAGTGCCAAGTGACAACTGAAGGTATGTGCTGGTACTGAACGATATTCACCTGCGATTGCTGACTGAGAGATCCGCGAGGGACAGGTCGAAGCAGTAGCAGCTGCCTCGTTGAGGCGAATCCACGCATACGGTCATCAGGCTCTTTCTACCCGCATCTGCTGCTTCGGCTGCTGCTGTTTCCGTAACCTGCTTCTCCCTCTCGGAGATTAGCGGCTGCGCAATGGCGTAGAAGCGCGCGTTCGTGGCGAGTACGAAGCCTTGATTAGGAGGCTCTACAACGAGGTACGCTCCCACTAGGAGCACCTTTCCTGGAGCCGAGGCGGCTACAGCTAAATCCAACGCCATTGCACTCCCACTGCCTGAATCAATGGCCTGCTCAGTCAATGCGAGGAGGAATTTCCGTACGGTAACTCAGAGTGTCTCCACAGCATCGCCTAGAGACATCTCCTGACTTGTCATGGGGAAGTCGGCAGCTTGTCGGTGGAAAAAGGATGACGACAGAACGGAATGCTGTGGTTTGTTGATACACCGAACTGAATTAGGGTGGGTATTTATCAACGAAACAGTATACGCGGACTCTTGACGAAATGATCCACCGAACAGAATTAGCGTGGGTATTTATCAACGAAACACTGATACACAAACTCTTGATGAAATGATCCACCGAACTGAATTAGCGTGGGGATCTACCAACGAAACAGTTTACGCGGACTCGACAAACGAGTTGTTCCAGTTAGCGTGCGGTACGTGGAAAATCTGACCAGAGCCTAAATTATGAACCTCACGCAGGACTAGTGTTTGGGTAAATATAGCTGGTTGCTACAGATAAACAATGATACGAAATGTGAGACTCATAACCACTACTGTTGGTATGGGATGTGGGGTCCAATTGAACAGACCACCTAGCTACAGCTTGAGAGCAATGGCAAGGCCAACCTTGCCTGACTTGTCAAGAGCCTTGGAGTCAACCTCTCCTGCAATGGTGACCTTGGACTTGGGCCGGAACTCGTGCTGGAGGAGAGCAGCAACTGTGCCACGGTTGTTGAACCTGAGCTTGGCCTCTGTGAGGGGATCAAGCTCAAAGGAAGCACCTGCTGTGAAAGTAGTGTCGCTTTTGGAGAGTTTGTGCGCTGCCTCAACAGCAACCTCCACGTTGTCCTTCACCTTCTGGAAATAAGCTGCCTTCAAAGTGTCCAGCTTGTCAGCACTGCACACATTCAGGCATTGCAGGCTTAGTCAACCACTGGTGTGGTGCAAAAAACGGGAAACAAAAGAGCGGGTAAGACAGGCTTACATCAACAAGGAAGCGGCGAAGTCGGATTCGGAGTAAGCCACGCCAAGGTTGTACTTGGTCGCGCTGTTAGTAGCAGTGTCGTAGCCAAGCTCAGCACCAACAACCACTCCCTTGGTTCCGACGGAAAGAGCACCCTCGAAAACGGGTTGTGTAACAAGACCGACGGTGGCATTCACGTGTAGCAACTCTTGCTTGTAGGTCAGCTCAGCCTGCAAAACCCCGAGGTACTCATGTCATGCAATATTCTAGAAATGAAGTTCAAATCGTTCCGCGCGAGCAAACACTGAGTGATGATCAGGGTTCACCCACTCACCTTGGTGGCTTTCGAGTCCGGAACGATCCCAGTTAGGGCAAGCTTCAGACCAGGAGCAAGATCCTCGTAAACGGCCTTGAAATAAAGCTGAAACACAGGGAAGGACACGTTTCCAGATCAGACTGTCAGCCCGTGGCTGCTGCTAAGGCACATTATATTCTTTCAACATAATTCCCGTACGTACCTTGGACTTCGTATCAAGCTTGAACTCCGCCTCAACGTTTCCAATCTCGACCTCAGTCTTCACATCGCACGACACCTCGTCTCCCTTCTTCACTGATGCGGTTTGAAACTTCTGCATTTAATAAAGAAGGGAGCATTAGCACTACTGGATCTTATCCTGGCTCAAGTGGAGTTGTATCTAATAAACTTACCAAGCCCGAATCAGTCTTTGTGGAGATGTTGATGCTGTGATCGTAAGCGTAATGCTTGAAAAGAAGCTCTGTTCAAGATCCATAAATGCTCAATCAGAACACACATACGACGCGCTTAAGTAACGACTACACGGTAACTGTCAAGACGAACGGTCTTACCCTTGGCCTTCTTGCCAATATCTGAGAAGGAACCAGGACCCTTTCCCATGGCGGTCGACGCGAGTTACGAGAAAGGAAGAGATTATTGCTAGGGTTCGGCACAGAAAGCACGAACACTAGAGAAGAGAGGAGGATTTGCTGGTTCGCTGAACCAAAATGAAACTCAGATGCTGGAAACTAGAAAGACGTGGAGGAGGAAAACAAATCCACGCAACGTGGCGAAGATATTGACGAAGGAAGATGCTGGTTTTCCTTCGGTAAAATCACACAAAAATCGTGGTCCCCTGAGTCAACCCTATGTTCTTGTAGAATCGACTGAACAAACTGGATGGAAACGCAATGTAGCAATCATGTTTATGGAGACAGCTTAGTGTTTCCACTCGAAATTTTGGGTGATTGTCGCGAAACGCATCCGTGTGCAGAGTGGTGTTTTTGTGGCGGTCTTCCAAGAAACAGCTGTCAGAGCTCTTGATTTTGGGATCCATTTTCACCACCCATGCTGCGTGTTGTTGACACCAGGATCTGGTGGTGACTGACTAGGTTGTCCTTGAATGACAACGGTCTTACGGTTTTCTCTCCAAAGGCCTGAGTTGTCGTCATCTTAGTGTCACGAGCATAGCATTCTGTCCACGTAATGCTGCAGCTTCTATACTGCTATCCTCGTTATGCCAAGGCTCGCTAACCATGCATTCATGGGACAGCTTAGAGTCTGCCACCTACATGCTTGTCTGTGATCGGAGTCTTGGACAGCCGCATAGTTCAAATCCTAGGCTACGCTTTACAGTCTGTAGCTCGTCGCCGTCAATTCATATTATTCCTGAATTAGATGGAGTGCAATAGAGAAGACGCGACGAAGGCTAAGGAGCTAGCCGAAGCGGCTCTTTCAAGCGGCGATTACGCCAGGGCTCGTCGACTAGTATCGAAAGCCCAATCCCTCTTTCCCAATCTCGACGGGCTCACGCAGGTCAGTGCCGTGGTCGAAGTGCACGAAGCTTCGCTGAACCGCGTGGGAGGTGACGTGGACTGGTACGCGCTTCTCCAAATCCCCGCATTCTGCGATGACGACAGTCAGATCAAGAAGGCTTACCGTCGCCTGGCGCTGCTGTTGCATCCCGACAAGAACAAGACCAGCGGAGCGGAAGCAGCGTTCAAGCTGCTATCCGAGGCGTTCACGGTGGTATCAGACAAGCAGAAGAAGGCCGTGCATGACGCCAAGCGACGACTAAACGTGACCACAGGGCGAGCAGGAGCAGCAGCCGGCGCTAATGCCTCGAAGAGTCAACACAGAGCTCCTGCAGCAGCGAAACCCCCGCCTGCAGCACCAGCAGGGGGAGCAGCAGCAGCAGCAGGGGGACAGGGAGCGGGGAATCAGTTCGAGACGCGGTGTCCGACGTGCGGGACGCGGTTCTTGTGTTTGCGGGACGCCATGGCGGTCGTTGTACAGTGCATTATCTGCAAGAGCTCGTTCAAGGCCATGCCTGCTACCGCGTCTGCCTCTAACGCGTCTGCCGCTGGCTATGCAGCTGGTAAACAAAACGGCACCGTGCCGCAACCACGGACGCAGTCACAGGCAGCAGCGCAGGCACACGCGCAAGCACACGCACAGGCACATGCACAGGCAGTAAGGCAGGCACAGGCACAAGCACAACAGGCACAGGCACAGGCACAACAGGCACAGGCACAGGCACAGGCACAGGCACAAGCACAAGCGAGGGGTGCACCTCAACAGCCCAACTTCATGCCAAACGGCGGAATGCAGTACGGCATGCCAGCGAGCTACAGCTCCGTGCATTCCTCTGCTAGCGCCGCTGCCGCCATGGCTGCAGCTGCAGCCGCACAGGCCGCTGCTGTTGCGGAATCCCTGAGGGGCACGGGGGGAGGCGCGGCTGCTGCTGCTGCAGCAGCCGGAGAAGCTGCTGCTGCTGCTGCGGCGACGGCTGCAGCAATCGCAGGGCAGTTTGGAGGGATGGGGACTGGGGGGGCTTTTCCTGGTGCTGCTAACTTTGCAAAGTTTTCGTTTTCGGCGGATGGTGCGGGGGTGTATGGCAGTCAACAATGGCAACAGCAGCAGCAGCAGCAACAACAGCAGCGGCTGCAGCAGCAGCAACAACAGCAGCGGCTGCAGCAGCAGCAGGAGCAATTGCGGCGACAACAGCAGCTGCAGCAGCAGCATCTAGAGGAGCAGAGTCGGCTGCAGGAAGCACAGAGGCGGTTACAGCAGCAGCAGCAGGAGGAGCATCGGCGGCAGCAGCAGCTTCAGCAGGAAGCACAGCGGCGGCAGCAGCAGCTGCAGCGGGAGCAGCATGAGAGGATGCGAGCAGCGATGGGGGCAGGTGCAGCAGGGGTGGGTACGCAGCAGTTTGGTCAAACAGGAAGCGTGGAGGAGGCGTTGAGGGCTAGAGCGGAGGAGGAGAGGGCGCAAAGGGAGAGAGTTGCAGGGGAGGTGCAGCAGGAGCAGGCGAAGGCGCAGGTGAGGCGGCAGATGCAGATGGATGAGTTGCTGGAGCGCAGGCAACGCCAGCAGGCGAAAACCGCCGCTGCTGCTGCTGCTGCTGCCAGAGCTACCGGTGCTGGTAATGGCGCTGCAGGTGCGCAGGAAGCAGCAGCAGCAGGTGGAGAGAGTGAGAGGGGTGGTGGGAAGCAAGCAGGGCGGAGGAACAGGTTGCGGAAGAGGAAGCAGGGGGGAGGGCGAGGGGGCGCAGGGGACAGCAGCGATGATGACGAGGAGTGGGACTTCCGTATGGATGCAGACAGTGATGATGATGATGCTGGTCGTGGTGCTGGTGGTGGGGGAGGAAACAGGGACCCCTCGCATGGGGGCTACGAAGGGTGGCAAGCAGGCACGGGGCAGGCACAGGGAGAGGGCGGAGGAGTTGGGGAGGACGAGGAGATGGTGGGGGGTGGTATGAGGCGGTCGGCGCGCAGCAGGAAGCCGGTGGTGTACCACCTGGGGGATGACAACGACGATGATGACGTCATGGAGGTGACCGAGGCCGAGGCGGGGATGAAAGGGGTCAATGGGACGGCCGCAGGGGGCGGCGGTCAACCCAGGAGACCCAGGGCTGACCAAGACTCAGCTGTGGGGGGAGGTGATGCGAGCAAGGGCTTCGCGGTTGATGGTAGACCTGGGCTGGCTGGAGACGCCTCAGGGAGGGTGCATGGAGAGGGGAATTTCACGGATGTGCCTATGGACGGCAAGCCAGGGGTGTCAAGCCACGCAGCAGGGAAGGAAGAGGGGAGGAGTGGTGAAAGGCGAGCGGAGGGCCGTGGCAGCAGTGGTGGGAAGAAAAGTGGTGATGGGAAGAGGAATGGGTTTATGCATGAGGGGGAGGTGGTGGAGATCATCTCGTCTGATGAAGAGGAAGAGGAGAGCGAGGAGGAGGGGGAGGAGGGGGAGGAAGCAAAGCGCTTCTCTGTTCCGGATCCTGACTTCCACTGCTTCGATGATGATCGCACAGAAGAAACGTTCCGACAAGGAGATGTGAGTTCCAGTCCTCATCCCACACACAGCATACAGCAAGTCCGTTGTGTCCTTGCGTCTGAACTCGTAATCCTCCTTGTTTCCACGCTTCACCATGGTTTCCTGCTCTCGTTTGTTTGCCCCTCACCCCCAACAGGTATGGACCCTTTACGATGACTCTGATGGCTTCCCCCGCTTCCTCGGCGCCATCCGCCAAGTGTCCCACACGCCTTTCTCCTGCACCATAGTCTGGCTCGAACCCGCCGCTCCTTCCAAGAAACGCACTACTGCCTCCGCCGCCCTCACTCAAACCGAGGCCGCAGCTGCTCTGGCCGATCCAGCAGAAAGAACAGAGCCCAGCATCGGGTACTTCAAATTCGGCAAACCCACAGCGCTTGACTCTGTTAACACCTTCTCCTTCCGGATCTCCAAGCTAGCTTCCCCGAATGCGCGCACGGCTACAGTTTTACCAGAGATAGGGCAGGTGTGGGCACTGTACGCAGAAAAGTCATTTGCCAGGCGGAGGTACTATCTGGTGGAGGTGATACCTGCTGAGTCGTCCATACCTCTGCCAAGTGACCCCACAGCAGCGTCGGCAGCAGCAGCAGGAATGCATGGGGTTACAGCGATGGGGTGGAGGGCTGTGTGGTTCCTGGAGAGGGTCCCTGGTGGAGTGTTCAGCTCACTATTTCAGGTGTGTTTGCATGGGCTTGTGAATGCATATGTGCATGGGGTGTGCTTGCAAGTGTGCATGGGACATGCATGTGCCTATGGTACTGAGATCGATGTCCAACTTTGCAGTGTCGCTGTTCCTTTTGCTCTCTTAGTGCCTGTCCCTTCGGCGCTGCCAACTCATTTCTCCCCATCTCTTTTTCCCTCCACAACAGAGAATTCCTGGTGGCACGCGGTTTGTTCGCCTCAACAGTTTCTCACACCTCGTTCCAAGCTTCCACCTACAAGGCAATGAGAGCAGCCCTAAAAGATTACCCCCTCCTCCTCGTGGTGCTCTAGAGCTGGATCCTGCTGCCACCCCCTCAAATCTTGCGCCATTTCCTCCTACAGTAGAATTGTGATGATAGATCGTGTACGCAGCGTGAAGCGAAGCTTATCTACGGGATCACTAAGGGCCCAACAGAAGTCCTCAGTTGCAACATGCAGGTTGCTCATCTTGGCAACCTCTTACAGTGCATATGATATAAAACCGCAGATTTCCAAATACTTGTATAAATTCAAAATTACCAGCCTGCCACAAGATTCAAAATTCAAAATTCAAAATACATGTTGCACACAAGAAGACATAACATCCACTTCAGTCTGCCAGCATTTTGTGTAAGTGAGTTGAATGTATATGGGTGGTGAACACCATTATGATTGTACGTATTCATATGATTTCGACATTATTTACACCCAATCTCGGAGTCATGCCCTCGAGCATGTCTGGAAAGCCGAGCCGCTTGGCTCGAAAATCTCGAGAAAAGGCGCCCCCTGCTGCTCTCAGCAGGTGGTTAGGTAGGAGTCAGTCAGTCTGATAAACTTACACTAGACTGACACCCCTGTCGTCATTTCTCTGACAGCCGCCGTTTACGTTGTCTATTTGAGTGGCGATCGCACCGCCTTTTTCACTAAGGCTGCTCTAGTCCTTCAGCATGTATTTAAATCGTAACCCACGAAACTTAGTGCTCACACTTCGCAGTTGTTCCGAATCTGTGATAACGTCTCGCTGACGCCATCCACTTATACCGTCCTCTCGCCTATACTCTTTCCATTCATGGCTCCGATCAACACTCCGTCGAACATGGCGATTTTTCCGTGCACCACAAGTCCGAAAAACAAGTTCGGGAGGGGCTTCAGGTATTACATTCCACTGCATCCGCCATGAGTTCCGTCCTCCTCTGGATGATCCTCCAAGCCTGCTAAGCCTTACATTCGCCCGCTGCTGTTTTCAGGGAATACGGCGAGGAAAACGAGAGGAACACGATGGTCGAGAACGTCTACCACATTAACCATTCCAAGCAGACCCTGGGATTTGTAAGTCTGGATGCATTCTCAGCTTGTCCTTCCAAGTGTTACACGTTATGGCATGTACTGATTGTTTGTCTGTCTTCTGACGTGAATTCAGGTGCTCGCAATGAAGGAACGGCATCTGAAGCTGGACAAGGCCGAGATGAGCGTGTGGGAAGCGGCGGAGCTCTTAAACGAGCTCGTGGACGACAGCGATCCCGATCTAGATATGGCGCAGATCGAGCATGCACTACAGGCAGCGGAGGCGATCAGACGGGACCACCCGAGCGAGGAAGAAGACTGGTACCCACTCGTTGGGTTCCTTCATGGTAATTTC
Source organism: Closterium sp. Naga37s-1 (assembly GCA_947471745.1). NCBI lineage: Eukaryota > Viridiplantae > Streptophyta > Zygnematophyceae > Desmidiales > Closteriaceae > Closterium > Closterium sp. Naga37s-1. Next base: position 59,640 of record CANJKZ010000905.1, read on the forward strand.
TTAAGAAACGTTTGCACTTTCTGCTAGATTGGTGTACATTTGATAGCCGATTTGACAAATTCTTACTGTTTTTGTTTCAGATATGGGGAAGGTTCTCCTGCATCCGAAGTTCGGCAGCGAACCCCAGTGGGCAGTTGTTGGTAAGTCATGCCGTTTTGGGTACACGCAGCAAGTTTCGCTGATGCTTGGTTACTAAAAGAGTCTTGTGGGTTTACTGCAGGTGATACGTTTCCTGTTGGTTGTCGGTTTAGCACCAAGATCGTCCACTCAAAGGTTGGAGCGTCTGAATTTCTAGTTGCCTTGGCTGAAAAATCTACGACCGTATTCTTTGAAGCTGACGTTCTGTTCGTTCTCCCTCCTGCAGCTCTTCAACAGCAATCCAGACTCTTCAGTTGAAGAACTGAGCACAGAGTGTGGTATTTATGAGGAAGGCTGCGGAATGGACAAGGTCCACATATCCTGGGGCCATGACGAGTATATGTGAGTGGCAATTGCACCTTTCTTACAGAGCGCGGTGTTCTTTAAATCCCTCAACTAAACCATATTCGGTTATTCTCCTGCAGGTACCAAGTCCTTGTCCAAAACGGCTGCAGCATTCCACCACAAGGCCTCTACATGATCCGCTACCACTCATTCTATGGTGAGTGCAACAGCGCGCAAATGTGCGTTGATGCTGTTATTTGGTGGTGACATTTCAGTTCTGACCTACCGTATCATGGACGCAGCTCTGCACAGGGATGAGGAGTACCAACACCTGATGGACGACTTTGATCGGAAGATGCTTCCATGGCTCAAAGACTTCAAGTAAGAACAAACACTCTCTGATGCTTATCTGTGTGTATATTTCGAGGTCTAAGACTATGCCTTGAACTTGTCTCTCCCCCCAGCCAGTACGACCTCTACAGCAAGAGTGCACAGCGCTTGAATGTGGAGGAGCTCAAGCCCTATTATCAAAGGCTCATTGCCAAGGTAGGTACACAGTGATGTTACTTGCCATTGCTGCATGTTGCCTCAACTTGCCAATCTTATCTGTAATAATCTGGCCTCTCACATTGCATTGCAGTACACCCCTAAGGCAATTCTCAAGTGGTGAAGCAACCAAGTGCAGTAGCTGGGTAGTTTACAGGGTCCAAGCTTCCCTCAGTAGCGCAGAGCAGAGGGATCTCCTAAGATATTTAGTGTTCACGACTAGGAGCAAGCTTGAGACGGTTAAGAAGCAAGAATGATTATGGAAGTCAGCAATGGTACCATATGTATACTTCATCAGCAAGTCAACAGAGCAGAGCAGAGACATACGGTACGGTACACTGAAAGACATGACAAAAAAGCAGCTGAAAGCAGTGGTGACACATGCTATGCTCCAAGGCAGGTCTCTGGCCATCTGTTCCCCCACAATGCACATACCTCAATCCATCTGCCATGCCATCCCCCACATCCATACACACAATTCCGAACAGACCATGCCAGCAGCACAAGCCACAGGACAACCAGGGCAGACAGGAGAACATGGTCCATCCCAGCAGCCAACTGTGTGCCAATGAGAAGGCAAGCTAGCAGCATATGGAGGCATCCCATCCCATGCTTGCAGTGAAATAGCATCACAAAGCAGGACAAGCCGACCAGAGCTCTTCAGCCAGAGAAGACAGAAGGACAGATGGCATGAGCTGCCTTGCCTTGTGCGTTGGCTGGCTGGCTGATGCCCGATTGGATGCACGGTCCATGATGGAGTGTGGACGGATCCTCCACATGAATGGTGTTTAGCTGTCTGTGCTGGTATGTTGATCTGAAGGTCAAGAGTGGCCTGCATTGGCTGACACTTCAGAAAAGTGATGCACATCTCATGCACACGTGCTCAGGCATGACATCAACATTCGTCACATGAATGCACATTCCTGCGCATTGATGTAAATTCATGACCATTGATGCACACTCATGCTTGACACACATTCATACACATGAATGATCACTCATGCACATCAATGCCCAACCATGCAGATGCGCAATCATGCACATTCATGCAAACCAGCATGACCCATGCTATGAAAAACAAATCCAATCTGTGCCACTCCCACACAATCCATGGGCTCCAAACAAGCCCATTCCCAAGCCGCCTTCTCCCAAACGCCATCAAGGGAAAAGTTCAGCATGAGGCCTGAAGAAATAGCAGATAGACTTTGGAGCGCGTTGCAGCAGCAGCAGTAGTAGAAGCAGCAGTAGTAGAAGCAGCAGTAGTTGCGGGGCCAGCAGCAGTTGCAGACACAGCAGCAGTGGGAGACGAAAAACTAGAAGGTTCTTGCGAAGGTGTGGTGGCAAACGATTCTAAAGAAGAGCGAGCTACAACTCAGACAGGAGACGAATCACGCAGCCTAGGCGAGAGCCACATCAGTCGCTGCGAGAAGGAGAGTCGTCATCGGAGGCCGGGCGGCGATTGTCCTTGCCACGGGCAGGAGAGAGGGAGGGCGAGCGACGCCTGCAGTACAGCAGATTTTAAAGAACAAATGTTACAGCCAAACATTGTAGTATGCTCCAAAGCACAGCACAAGGAGAAGGACAAAGTTCAGAAGTTTTGGACCACGGGTAAAGCACAAACAGACCTGGAGCGATGGCTGCGGCTGTGGTGCTTCTTATCCTTAGAAGACCGTCCCCTTTCCTCATCAGACTCATCGCGCCCCGACCTCTTCCTGCTGCTCCTCCTTCCACCCTTCTCCTCCTCCTCATCATCAGACCCTCTCTCCTTCCGCCTCCCCCCACGACCCTTCTCCTTCCTGTCCCTATCATCCCTCTCGTCCTCATCAGACGACCTATCCTTCCTCCCCTCGCCTTCCTCATCCTCGTCGTCGTCATGGCGGCTGCGCCGAAGCTTGTGGCTCTTCTTGCTCCTCCTGCTGCGCCTGTGACGCCGCTCCTCCTCGTCCTCCTCACTCTCTTCGTCATCATCACTGTCCGGAAAGCACACGAGGAGAGCAGAAAGCGTGAGGAAAAAGAAGCATCGGCTACCTAGCTCAGAATGAGACCTGATCGGTCATGTCACTAAAAAACAAGCCACTCCAGATTGTTTACTCCCACTTCTCACTTACCGGTTCTTCCTCCGGCGGTGCTTCCTCTTCTTCTCCTTGTGCCGTTCACTCTCCTTCCTGCTCCTCCTCTCCTTCTCATCCTCATCCTCCTCCTCCTCCCCCTCTCCTCCCTCCTTCGCGGCTCCCTCGTCCTCCGATCCTCCTTTGCTCCCATTCTCAATCACCTTCTCCTCGTTACTCTCATCCCCCTCTCTCTCCTTCGCCTTCTCCCTCTCATCCTCTTTCTCCTTCTCCTCATCACTTTCAACCCTTCCCTTCCTCTCCATTTCCCTCTCTTCTTCAATATCATCCGTCTCCTTCTCCTCCTCTTTTTCCTTCTCTTCCTCACTCTCATCCCCTCCCTTCTTCCTCTCAATTTCCTTCTCCTCTTCGCTCTCATCCTTCTCCTTCTCTGCATCAACCTCCATTTTCTTGGCCCTCTCTATTTCACTCTCACTCTCTCCCTCACCCTCACTCCCTGCACGCCGCGACCCAGCATCTTTCGCCTTCTCCTCGCTTTCCTCCTCCTTCTCGACGCTCTCACGCCTCTCCTCGCTCCCACTGCGCCTCTCCTCCTCCTCCTCTTCATCCTCTTCCACTTTCTTCGTCTTCACCCTCCCTCCCTCTCCTTCAGAGCGGTCACTATCCTCCTCTTCCTCCTCCTTCTTAGCTCGCTTTTCCCCATCCGAGCGATCACTCTCGTCCTCCTCGTCCAGCCCTCCCTTCCTCGCAACCCGCTCGCCCTTCTTTTCCTTCCTCTCTTCCTCCTCCTCATCTTCGTCATCCTCCTCCGCACCTCTCCGCCTCTCCGCCTCGCGCCGCTGCCTCTCCAGCTTGTCCCGAAGCAGCTTCTCTCGCAGCTCCTTCTCCCGCCGCTCCGCCTCCTTCCGCCCACCCCTTCCCTTCCCCCTCTCCTCCTCATCCTCCTCGTCCTCCTCACTCTCCTCACTCGCGCCCCTTCCCCTCGCCTTCCTCGCAGCTTCCTTCCGCCTGGCCTCCTCTCGCTCCTCACTCTCCTCTTCCGAATCCGGCTCGTCCCGGCCGCGACCTTTCTTCCTCTCAACCCTCTCCTCCTCCTCATCCTCCTCATCAGACTCATACCTTCCCTTGTACCTATCGTCTTCCTCAATCCTCCCTCTGCCGCGCCTCCCCTCGTATCTCTCGTCGTCATCCTCTCTGTCCCTCTCCTTCTCTCTACCCTTGTCCCGCCCACGCTCCCTCGCCCTTTCCCTCTCCCTCTCCTTCTCACGCTCCCGCGCCCTCTCCCTCTCTCTCTCCTTCTCCTTCTCCCTCTCTCTCGCCCTCTCCCTCTCCCTTTCCCTCTCGCGTTCCCTCTCTCTCGCCCGCTGTAACTCCCTCTCCTTCTCCCTCTGCCTATCCCTCTCAATCTTCCTCTCCCTCTCCCGCTCTCTCTCCCTCTCCCTCTCCTTGTCCTCAGCCTCCCAGTCCCTAGTGCGGCTGTACTTATAAGAGTGATTATGCCCGCGTTCCCGCCATCCATACCCCCGATCGCGGCTCCTGCTTCGAGGCCGTCGATCCCGATCGCGCGACCTCGACCGTCCGCGGTACCGCGGGGAGCGGGAGCGGGACCGCCCGCGGTGGCGGTCGCGGCGGGAGGGGGAGCGCGAGCGCGAGCGCGAAGAGGAGCGCGACCTGTCGGAGCCGCTCCCGTCCTTGCCCTTCCCGTTGTCCTTCCCGTCTTCCTTCCCCGCGCCGCCCGCCGCAATCGCGCGGCTGATCTCTTTCGCGCGCTTCGCGGCGAGTTCCGCCTTGGTCTTGGCTTCCGAGCTGCGCACCTGCTGCGCCAGCGCCTGCTGCATCGCGAGCGCCTGCTGAAACTGCATGAACGGCATTGCGACGGCCTGCTGCATCGCCATCTGCGACGTCGCAGCGGTCGTCGCAGGGGACGGCGCGGGGGCGGCGGGCGCGGGAGCGGGCGCGGGTGCGGGGGCGGGCGGAGCGAGCGCGGTGAGGACGGCCTGGCGCGTGGCTTTCGCGGTTTTTGCGAGCTCGACTTTGAGCTGCTTGTCGCCGACCGCCATGTTGTTCAGCGCGAGCGCCGCTTTCGCCTCGTCGGCTTTCCCGAAGCGCACGTGTGCGACGGTTTTCTTGTCGTTGAGGAATTCGCAGCGGGTAACCGTGCCGCAGAAGGCGAAGAGCTGGCGAAGCTGCTCGGGCGTGAGGATGGCGCTGACGTTGGTAACGTGCATTGTTCGCTCCAACTCGTCGTCGTCCATCGCCGCTGCCAGTCGCACAGACAGTCGCACAGAAAGGAAGGTTGAGCGAAACGATGGCGAAGGGACACGTGGTGCGGCGTGATTGGAGTCAGGGATCAGAAGAAGAGTGGAACGGGCGAGAGGGAAAGGTGGAAACCGGAAGGCGGAGGAGCAGGTGCACTGCGATGTTCGGCGCGCGGACAAGCAAAGTCACGGGATTAAACGGCTGGTTGGCGCACACAGGCGGAACGTGTGGGGTGCGGTAAGAGGGGTGGAGTAGGCGGGGTGGGGTAGAGAGGTGGGGTGCGGGGAGGTAACCGCACTTACAATAAAAGTCCTCGATGTATTCGCTCTTCTGCTGCAACAGCTTCTGCTGTTGAATCGCCGCCGCTGCCGCCACCGCTTGCGCCTGAGCCTGCGCCTGCGCCTGCGCGTGCACTTGAGCGTGCGCTTGAGCTTGCGCTTGCGCCTGCGCCTGCGCCTGTGCTTGCGCCTGCGCCTGCGCCTGCATCGCCTGCACCGCCATGATGCTCTGCGCCGCCGCCATCGCCGCCGCTGATGGCGCAAGAGGCATGTTCGTCAATCCTCCTACAGCATTCAAGCACACACGGAAGACAAGAGACAAACGTTTATTTTTTTTTGGAAATACTCTTCCAAACAAAATCAGATTTTACCGGCAAAAAAGCAAAAGAAAGAAAAAAAAAGGAAAAAATAATAAAAAATACAGATGCTTGTTCCAGGACAAACGGACGCGATGTATCTTAAAAAGACATCCAAACAGCACGCCAGTTCTAATTTCGCCCCAGGTTTCACAACAGAAACACAAGCAATTTCAATCTCACCGGTTCCGGGCAGCACGCCGCCCGCCATGCCGGGGTACGGGCTCGTGAAAGGCATTCCCCCCATGCTCGGCAGCAGCCCGCGGAACTGAAGCGCCGCCGCCATCAACGGGTTATGCATGCCCGGCGCCATTTGCGGCGTCGGCAGTTGCGGCGTCGGCAGCGACGGCGTCGGCATCAGCGGAGGCGCCGGCGCCGCGTTGACCGCCACCGGAAGCGGCGTTGACGCCTGTTGACCGGCTGTAGCAGCGCTGAAGAAAACCGGGAACGGGCTGCCCATGATGGGACTGCCGTTGACTTCCGCGTTGACCGTGTAATCTCCTCGGTGCTGTACGGTGTAAGCAGCCGTGTACGACCCGTCGCCGTGGTCCTTGATCGCCGCGATCTGCTCCTGTCCAGGCACGCCCGCCTTAGGTGTCACCTTCACCGTCACCTTCGCGCCGCCCGCTAAGATCCGCCGCCCGTCCTCGTCTTTAAGGACTATAACGAAGGACACCGGCGCGCCCGCCGATCCGCCCCCGACGCCCGATCCCGCGGCGGAGCACTTGGCGGGGCAGACCGGCCCGATGGGTTTCTTCGCGAGCCGCTGCGCTTCGTCCTCCTCCTCGTCGTCGCTGCTGTCGGTGTCGTCGCCTCCGCCTACTGCGCCGGACTTGGAGGCGGCGACGGCTGCTGCTCGAGCCGCTTCTGCTTTAGCCTTCTCCTCCTGCTCCTTCATCCATGCCGGCTTCGTCAGCGCGATTCCGCGACCGGCCATGCCCTAGAGGCCCGCGCGCATGAGACGACGGGAACCAAGCAGCTAGCTAATTTCTATCGAAACAAGATCTACGGCTGGTACAAGATAGAGCGAAGAAATGATGAAAACTTTCTGTTCGGAGATATTTTAGTTTGCAAGGGGAAATGGCAGTGAACAGATGAGCCCTAGGGCGAGAGGAGGGAGAGGATTTGTGGGAATGGCGAAGCACGACGGAGCGACGGTGTGTTCCTACGTCTCATATCAGGCAACCTCATATCAGGCTTGCCTGGTAAACTAGCTTGATGATTTCGGGTTTTAGGGGAATTTTCAGTGTAATCCTGATATGAGGCTCGCTTGATACGAGCCGTAGGAACACGCCCTTACACCTGCGTGTCACACCCTTGGCTGTCCCAAGTCGAGTGGCGAACAGCCAGGAGGGAAGTTTCCACCAACTAGAAGATTCCAGAACCTTATATAGAACCTCCGGTGTATGGATCAACTTAAAATCATCTAACAAAATACGCCAATGTCTTATGCTACATATTATATTTTGCAGGTTATGGGCGTCAACCGCCCTTTTACTCCAAATATCATCACCTTCCGATATCACACCTCATCCTGTTCCACCGATAGCCGTGACTCTTGCTCACGGCCGTCCCCCTGCATTCCCTTCATCCACATCCCTCGGATGTTCCTCCGCCGCTTGATCAGGTCTTGGACCAGCAACCACCGGTGATCGGTCTTCGGTGTTTGCCGGCGCTGCAACAGCAAGAATGCACACGTGGGTTCATGGACACACAAAAAGAGAGACCAAGAGACAGGTCAGCGAGTACCTAGACTGCATAAAACCTTGGCAATCTGCAATGCTGTGAACAAGAACCGTAAGGCAGCAAGCAATCAAGCAACCATTTTTTCCCTGAGAGCCTGTCCCTAAACTCACTGCCCGCACTAACCTGAAACAATCCCCCCTTCCTAATCCATTGCACTGAAGTTAAACCCATAACAAGGGTGAGCTGTTAAAAGCCCATGACACTCACTCTGAGAGCGCGCATGAAGTCCAGCACGGCGTCAAACTCAGGCGCCTGGTGGGTCTCCACCACGTGGTCGGATAGCCTCTCGTTACAGCCCGTCAAGCTCACCCTTAAAGCCCCTTCTCACCTGGAGAGCGGGCATGAAGTCCAGCACGGCGTCAAACTCAGGCGCCTGGTGGGGCTCCACCACGAGTCGGTTAGCCTCTCGTTAAAGCCCGTCAAGCTCACCCTTAAAGCCCCTTCTCACCCGGAGAGTGGGCATGAAGTCCAGCACGGCATCGAACTCGGGCGCCTGGTGCTTCCCCACCACGTGGTCAAACAGCCTCTCGTTACAGCCCGTCAAGCTCACAATTAAAGCCCTTTCTCACTCTTAGGGCGCGCATGAAGTCCAGCACAGCATCAAACTCAGGCGCCTGGTGCTTCGCCACCACGTGGTCAAACAGCCTCTCCGCTGCCGCCATGCTGCGCCTCTGCCGTGTTGCCAGGGCATGGGGAGGGAGGGGTGGGGGAACGGCAGACACATAGTTCATCCTACAATTCACCATATGGTTCTTCTATGCCCACTCACATGACTGCTCGCCCATATGCCTGCTCGCCCATATGACTGCTCGCCCATATGACTGCTCGCCCATATGACTGCTCGCCCATATGACTGCTCGCCCATATGACTGCTCGCCCATATGACTGCTTGCCCATATGCCTGCTCGCCCATATGACTGCTCGCCCATATGACTGCTCGCTCAAATGGTGAGTGCCTCTTGCAGCAGCTGGCTGCTCTGCTTGCACGGGTGGATCGGGGGAGCACACAGGATTTACCCTCAGCATATGATTGTAGTCTCATGCCTGCTCTCACATCGCTGGTGACCGCCTCCTGCAGCAACAGGCTACCCTGTTTGCACATTGCTCCACACCCATATGGCTGCACGCGCATCTCACTGAATCACATCACACTCACATCGCTGGTGACCGCCTCCTGCAGCAGCTGGCTGCCCTGCTTGCGCATCGTTGCACACACATGTGACTGCATTCACATCACCTCACATGCCTGCACTCCCGTCTCACTGCATTCACATCACCTCACATGCCTGCACTCACATCGCTGGTGAGAGCCTCCTGCAGAAGCTGGCTGCCCTGCTTGCGCAATGCTGCACGCAAATAAGGCTGCATTCACAGCACACTCATATCGCTCCACACTCAACCGTATCGCAGCACACTCAACCGTATCGCTGCACACTCAACCGTATCGCTGCACACTCAACCGTATCGCTGCACACTCAACCGTATCGCTGCACACTCAACCGTATCGCTCCACACTCAACCGTATCGCTGCACACTCAACCGTATCGCTGCACACTCAACCGTATCGCTGCACACTCAACCGTATCGCTCCACACTCAACCGTATCGCTGCACACTCAACCGTATCGCTGCACACTCAACCGTATCGCTGCACACTCAACCGTATCGCTCCACACTCAACCGTATTGCTGCACACTCAACCGTATCGCTCCACACTCAACCGTATCGCTGCACACTCAACCGTATCGCTGCACTCACACTCACATCGCTGGTGAGAGCCTCCTGCAGCAGCTGGCTGCCCTGCTTGCGCGTGAAGTAGAAACCGTGGTTGAAAAACAGCTCCTGGTATGCAGGGGTGTGCAGGGGGGTGCGGATGGGTGCGGATGGGTGCACATTGGTGCACATGGGTGCACATGGGTGCACATGGGTGCAGGGGGACAGAGTGAGCCGGGTTTTCGCATGCAGATTGGCAGCAAGGGCATGTTGGATTATGCATAAAGGCGTTAACGCAGTGCGGGTGGGGGTGTCGGGAGGCAGAGAGAAGAAGGAAGCAGTGATGTCCGAAAGAGGAGGATAGGATGTGGGCATGGTGGACGGTGGGACGTGGGGGAGAGAGGGCGAGGGTGGTTACCAGCAGTTGCAGGGCGACATTCATGCCAATGGGTCGCAGCTCCCTCAGACTGTACGAGATGGCTTGCTGCCACGGGTGGTGTGCATGGCACGCATGGCATGGTGGGGCGGTGGAGGGGGGAGGAGAAAGGAAGACCGGAAATGCAGGGAATAATGAGAATTCTCAGCAGCTCCCTCAGGCTGAACGTGATGGCTTGCTGCCATGGATGGCCCACATGGCACGCCAGGGCATGGTGGAGCGTGCAGGGGGCCCAAGAATGGAGGGGAGAGGAGAAAGGAAAAAATCCTCACCGCAATTCTCCTATCTCTCCTCAGTGCATCCCTGCCCAGCGCATCGCTGGTGCAACCCATCTCTGTGTGTGGCTCACCACGAACTGGTCGATGTAGGGGCGGGCTTGTGGGCCGTAGTAGAGGTCAGCCAGCTTGAGTGCCTCTGCCTCGTTGCCCGCCTGCAGATGCACCCTGATGGATGCATGCATGCGTGCGTGCGTGCACGTCCAAATCATGCACATGCGTGTGCATACGAACCAGAACATGCAACGAGGGCAGTGAGGGCAATCAGGGAGAACAAATAACAACACATCGTTATTAGATCAGCCTGACACGCCACGCCATGCCATGATATGCCAATCCATGCTATGAGAGGCAGAGGAACGCACCTGAAGAGGATAGTCTGCAGGGCAGCATCCGGGACAATGTGACTCTCCTCTATCATCCGCACCAGTCGGAATGCTGCCTGCATGCATGGGCGTGGCGGCACATGCATGCACTCACACGCAAACATCCACGCACGGGAGCGCGCACACATACACGCACACACACACATACACGCACACACACACAGGCGCACGCAAGCACACATGAACATGCAAACGCACACATACGAATTCTTAGCAAGCACTTTTCGCCATTTCCTTGCACACCATTTTTCAAAATTCTCTAAAGCGACTCAGATCTTGCCATTTCTCAGCACATCGTCAGCCCCACACACCACCATTTGCCGAACACATCACACGTCCTCACCTCACTCCCCTGCAGTCCCCCCCTCTCCCCCACCTCCATCAGCCACACACACCTGCGCACCCAGAAACGCCCTAACGGCAGCAGCACAGAGCACCAGACCAGCCACTCCCCAGGTGACTTACGAGTCAACTTACAGCACGCACGCCTGAGCCGACTGAAAGCGAACCTGCAACTGGTGAGCGTCGAGAAACGCCCTGAGAGCAGCGCGGTGCACCACAAGATCCGCATTCGCGTAGATCACCCCGCTGCCTGCTCCCCTCCCCCCTCCCACCTGCTCTTCCCGCCCGCCGTAATCACCCAGATGCTCTTCCATCTCCCCCATCTCCCCCATCTCACTCATTTCACTCATATCACTCATCTTCTCCTTCTCTTCCTGTACTTCTGGTGGTACACCGGCGCTGTGGACTCGTAAGTCACCTGGGCCGGAGGCAGCGGCGCCATCAGCAATAGGATCCGCACCGGATTCTTCAGGGGTGGAATCAGCAGGGTGATCAGCGGTGGGGTCAGTGATGCTGTGGGTCCTGGCAGTGGTGGCGGCGGTGGCAGTGGTGGTTTTAGTGGGGGTGGAGTCCGGTTCAAGGCTGTAGGTGGGTGCTGTCAGGGACTGTTCCAACAGAGAAAATATCTGCGGAAGGACGGAAGTGAGGGGGGGCGAGGGGTGAGTAGGAGCGAGTGGGAAAATTGAGGAAGTGAGAGGAGTGAGGGATGTGAGGGGGAGGGAAAAGCAGGGGGGCGGAGGAGGTGGAGTAAGAGGGAGAGGGAACCATTGGAGGTTGTTTTACCGAGAGGATGAAATAATTCGCTCTCGCCACCAGTGCGCATTCATCCTCGTGTCTATCCCCCCTACAGTGCGCCAACTTTCCCCAAGTGCCGTCCCCTTTCCCCTCGCCCCCAGCACACCCCTAATTGCACCTTGGCAACAATGCGCGGGGAGGAGGGGCGCACGCGCTGGTGCATGGCTATGAGTGCAGCGTAGCAGAACTTGTTCATCGCCACGCCATCCTTGCTCATTCGCTCCTGCACCTCTGCGCTGGGAGCATGGGGGGTCCGGGGGGAGTATGGGAGCAACAGATCAGAAGCCATGTTTCATGCATGCACACCCTCCCCCCTATGCACTCCCCCCGCCTGCGCTCCTGACTGCATGCGCGCGACCGCAGCATGCCAAGGGCACGACACGCGGTGCGGCAGCAGGTGAGGTGGGCGAGCAGCAGAGCTGCTCCACTCCACGAATACGGCCACCTCGCCTGCAGAACTGGTAGCTGGAGCATTACCCTCCACCGCGCACAGAGCATTACCCTCCAGCGCGCACAGGCCAATGCACTCGGCACCCACTGGACGCCCTCGTTTCCCTCAAGACCAGTGCCAGCAGGCACCAACACCAACGAGCCCGTGGCAGCGCACGTGACCAACGAGCCCGTGGCAGCGCACGTGACCAACGAGCCCGTGGCAGCGCACGTGCTCGGGCTGTACGGCCCAACAGCGCCTCTGAGTGCGGCACAGCTGCTTCACCTGATGGAACTTAGAACCCCCCACCCCATGGACCAGCAAGGCCATGGGGCTATTGATATAGGATCCGGAATGATGCTGTGCTGTGCGCTACATGTCCTTTATGGCCTGTAACCATGCATTGATTTATAACAAAGGACTATATATGCGCAGGGCAGGGTTGACGGCAGTACGCTTTGTCGAAGCGGCCGGTGGTGGTGCAGGCGGTGAGCAGCGCGTGGTAGGTGCGGATGTTGGGCGGGCGCCCTGCAGCGCGCATGTCCCAGTCCACGCGGAACACCCTCTCCACGTGCCCGCTGCGACTGTACGCCGTCATGACACAGTTGAATATGTAGCGCTGGGTGGGAAAGGGGGGAGTGGGGGGGAAGGGGAAGGGGGGTGGCTAAAGAGGCGCCCTGCAGCGCGCATGTCCCAGTCCACTCGGAACACCCTCTCCGTGTGCCCGCTGCGACTGTACGCCGTCATCACACAGTTGAATATGTAGCGCTGATTGGGGTGGGAGGGGTGGGAGGAGGGGGAAAAGCCGAGGAGTCTGCATTCGAAAAGTTTCGAAAAGCTTGTCAACAAGGAGTGTGTCAAAAGGAGTGCCTCCACAGCTTGTCAAAAGGAGTGCCTCCACAGCTTCCTGACGTGAAAGACGCTCACTATCTCACAGCTAATGCCATCTCCTAGGCGCGCGGGTCACGTCGGGCGAGATCCCTCAGGCGCGCTTGCCGTGGTAGAAGAGGAAGAGGGCGTCGCATGGTCGTACGGGTGACTTTTGAGGCGCCTCAAAAGGGTGACCTGGTCAAAGCAGAACACAAGGCCGTGCAGGCAGGTGGCGCGATCAGCACGTGCCGTGCCGTCACGTTAATGCAATGTGCAGGATGATCCATCTCACATACATCGGGCGTGATGCCGCGGCTGCGCATCTGGTTGAAGAAGAAGACGAGGTCGTGCAGGCGGTTGGCGCGCATGCACGCCGTGATGGCCGCATGGAACGTCACGAAGTTGGGCTGCACGCCGTCCATCAGCATGTCTCCGTACAGCGTGCGCAGCAGGTACGGCCTGGGGGGATGAAAGGGGAGTGCAGATGAGGTATCAGGTGCGGTCTTGGGTCGCGAGTCAGGAGACACAGCTATGGTGGGGAGAGGCGAGTGGCGGGGGAGTGTGGAGTGATCGGCGGAGAAGGATCCGCGGAGGTGATGCGCGGTAAGATCAAGGATCTGGAATGTGGGATAGCGCGGCGAACAACTGTCACCGCGTGATTTGCGAGTGAATCCGATTCGATGCGCCTCGGCGACTCACTTTCGGGAGCGCGATAGCTCAAGCGCCGCGGCGTTGTACTCGTTGAGGTTCCGCGCGTACACCACCGCCTCGTGCGCGTTATGCTCCCGCTTCATCCTCCCCCCGCTAAAGTCACTCCCCTCGCGCCCCTCATTAACGCCGGCGGATGTTCTTGCAGCGAGGGAATAAAGTCGGCTGAAAAAATGGCTCCCGAAACGAGGGGACGTGCTTTCGGTATGGTCACACCCGGCATCGTGCGATCGGATTGTGGAGGGGAGGATCGGGAGCGATGCGAGGAGCGTGCGATCAGGGTCGCCGCTTCGAGATCCGACGGATCGGATGAACGCATCGTACGGCTGGCCGCGACAAGCGCCGTCAGCGACGTCGCTGACTCGGAACGCGCGATGGGCTAAGCCCCTACGCGCGGCGACAGCCTTGGCCACGTGGCGCTGAGCCATTGACGAAGCCACGCGGCGCGAGGCTGTCAGGACGTGGACCGTCGATCAGCAAAGGCGAAATTCGTCAGCATTACAAAACAACTGGTCGTACTCGGTACAGTATGAGCCACCAACACTTGTGAAAGTAGCTTGTACCTGTTGCACCGCCACTTTTTCACTCAAGGAGCTGCTGTGCAGCCATGAACTCCACTTGTTCCATTGAACATTATTCTTGTCATAAATGAAACATGATGGTGTGTAGCATGAAGAAAAAAAACTGACAGCCCAACAGCCTGGTCACGTTTTTTGGGCTAGCGAGGAGCTATCCATGTGTCCAGCTTCTAGCAACTCCTCTTTCAATCCCTCCCTCGTTTCAACCCTCCCTCCTTCCTCATCCACTTCCTCAACACCACCTTCCCGATCCAGCACCACATTCGTCATCTCTATCGATCCTCCCTCCCCTGTGTCATCTCCCCCCTCCTCTCTACACTCCTCTCCACCACCCTCCACCTCTCCCTTCCCATCCTCATCACCATCCCCCCCACTCCGCGCAAAGTCATGAGGGGGAGAGCTCATATAAGCATCAAGCTCAGCACTCGACCCCTCATTGGCCGAAATGTATGTAACTTCCGTTACAGGCCGCCGCGCGAGCAGCGCAAGGGAGACAACGTATATGACGAGCACGAGGGCTATGGCAATCCCAAGGGGGATCTGGGCGGTTTGGGGCAGGTTGTCTGATACCAGGTACTCGACACAGGCTTGCACCACGAGCACGCAATTAACAAAGATAACTACAGTGCCAATGATGTATGCAGCTACAGTGACCTGGACAGAGGGAGCCGAAGGGAGGAAACAATTGGAGATGTTTTGAGTGTGCCGAGAAGGGGGGTGGGGGAAGCATGGACATGGATGCGATGGGAAAGGGAATGAGGGGAGCATGCATATGGATGTGATCAAATACCCAACACATGGCACACAGAGTTTGTACTTCGTGAAATTTACAATGATCACAGGCAGTGGTGGTATGCTCACTGTGTCACGCCTCTGCTCTCTGTGCCATGCTCTCCTCTATGTATCACGCCTCTGCTCTCTGTGCCATGCTCTGCTCTCTGTGCCATGCTCTGTTCTCTGTGCCATGCTCTGCTCACTGTGCCGTGCTCTGCTCACCGTGGGGTGGTTGGTGAAGGGACCCATCTTGACAGGGCTGCTTGTGAACTTGAGCAGAGGGATGAGCGCATACGGCAGGCCGAATGACAGGATGATCTGTGGGCGTGCACGGTGGGGAGAAAGAGGCAGATGGGAGTCAAGCACAGCAGATGGGGAGGTAGGCAGAAGAGGAGGAGGGGCAAGCAGTGGACTCAGTAGAAAACGCGGACAACGTCAGGGAGCAGCAAACATGACACAATCCACACAACATATGCCCACTGCCACTCTCCCTCGTGCCCTCTTTCCCTCTCCCCAACCCACCGAGGATGCAATGACGAGGTTGCCGGCACCCTCGGCCCCAACCACAGTTTTTGAAAAGTCTCGGACCTCCCCTTTCCCCCTCTCTCTCCCGCTCTTCCCCTCTGTCCCTCTCTATCCCTCCCCTCCCCTCCAACCCACCGAGGATGCAATGATGAGGTTGCCGGCGCCCGTAGCGCCAGCCACAATGGCAACAGCGAGCGACGGCACGATGGCAACGAGGCGTGTGAGCAGGTTGCGCAGCCACGACGCGAGGTGCAGCTCCAGAAACCCCGACATCACATACTGCCCCGCGTACGTCCCCGTGATCGTGGAACTCTGCCCTGAGGCTAACAGAGCAATGCCAAAGAGCGTGGACGCCCACGCGCCCAGCACGTCGCGCAGCAGGAAGTAGGCGTTGCTCAGGCTGATGTCGCTGCAGCTCGCCTGCACGTCCGGGGAGAGGTCCGGCGCGGAGCAGACTGCCCCGCCCACACAGATGACTGCCACGTTGATGGCGAAACTGATGATGAGCGCCGCTGCCACTTCCAATAATGAGTAGAGACACCCGTCCTGGCAGTGGCGGAGAGGTGAACGGGGGAAGAGAGTGGGGGAGGGGTGAGGAGGGAGCACACGGCGCCGCCCACGCAGATGACTGCCACGCTGATGGCGAAGCTGATTATGAGCGCCGCTGCCACTTCTAGTAACGAGTACAGGCACCCGTCCTGATGGGCATGAGAGGGGGAAGAGGGGAGAGGGGATCAGAGGGGAGGTGGAGGGGGGAAGGGGGACAGTGTGGGGTTAGACAGCTGAGTCGACTCATGGCTAGTAAGAAGGGAAGGGCGGGCAGTGGAACCGGAACTGTGGAAGGAGGCTGCAATTACATGGGAGCGGCACAGCCTACTCATCATTCTCCTTTCCTCGGCACTTGCCACCTTTCCATCCATCACCACCACACAGACCCAGCACCCACCGTAATCCCAGCACTCACCACAACCTGGAGTCATCACAACCAGCAACCACCACAATAAGCACCTCGATGCCTTGGCGCCAGCATCAGAAGCAGCAGCAAGTGCAGCGCACCTTGATGCCTTGACTGGTGCGCTGGGGCTTGCGGCTGAGCACCAGTGCGGAGTGCAGAAAGAGGTTGTGCCTGGCAGGGACAGGCGAGAGGTTGGGAGAAGTTGGAGGAAGAGGAATGGGGGGAATGGGCGGGGAATGGGGCGGAGAGATGCGTGGTTGGGAAACGAGACAAATCAAGAAGCAACACACCACATGAGTGCATGCATCCCATGCCATCACACCACATGAGTGCATGCATCCCATGTCATCACACCATCTCACACCATCACTCCGTCTCCCTCCACCAACTTACGGCATGACCAGAGCACCAATGAGCGAGATGGCGATGGCGAGCGCACCCAGATCCTGTGTGCGAGGGACGAGCATGCCCTCTAGCACCGCCATGCCATCCATTCACCCCCTCCCCCCCCCCCCCCCCCCTCCCCCCATTCATTCCTTCTTACGGCATGACCAGAGCGCCGATGAGCGAGATGGCGATGGCGAGTGCACCCAGGTCTTGTATGCGCGGGACAAACATGCCCTCTAACACAGCCATGCCATCCACTGGTGCATGCCCCATCTCAATGAAGAAGCAGCACGCTATCACCATCACCAGCAGCGCTATGAACACCTCCAGATTGCGCACCTGCATGGAGAGGAAAAGAGGGGGGGTGAGGTGAGGTGTGGAGAAGAAAGAAGGCACTGAGTCACTTCAAGAAGCAGCACGCTATCACCAGCACCAGCAGCGCTATGAACACCTCTGGATTGAGCACCTGAAGGACAGGGGGAGGGGAGGTGGAAGGGAAAAAGTGGAACTGAGTCACTTCAAAAGGCCGCACGATCATGAGAACCAGCAGCGCTACGAACACCTCTTGATTGCAAGAGCACAGAACACGAGACAGGCACATGCATAGAAACGGTTCTGGGCAGGCAGTATAAGGTTTGTGAAGGAGAGGCGCGGGTGCGGGGAAAAAGAGGAGGTTCACCCCGAATCGCTGGAGGCCGAGGAAGAGGAGCGTGCTGAAGCCCATGAACACACACACATGCACACATGCACACATGCACACATGCACACATGCACACACACATGCACGCATGCACGCATGCACACATGCACACACACATGCACACATGCACACATGCACACACGAACTCACCCCGAATCGCTGGAGGCCGAGGAAGAGGAGCGTGCTGAAGCCGGTTATAATGACCCCCGCCCACAGACGAATGCCAAACAACATGTTGAGTGCAAAGGCCATTCCTATCACTGCCATGCATGCAGATGTGCACACATGCACGCATGCACACACGCACACACACATGCACATGCACGCACACATGCGCACGCACGCACACACGCGCGCGCGCACACACACACACACACACACACACACACACAAACACACACGCACGCACACAAGGATTGCAAAGGGAAATTGAGTGCAAAGGCATGTGCAAGCCATACAGAAGCAAGCGCTCGGAAAGGAGAGGGAATGAGACCGGGAGAGGAGGAGAGATGAGGGAGAGGAGGAGAGATGAGGGAGAGGGGGGGAGATGATTGAGAGAAGGAAATACCTTCTGGGATGTCACTGGCGATGATCTCTATCTCTGCAATCACCCAGAGCGCAAGGTTGACACCTCGGGGGTACTCCGCCCTGCAATGCTGCGCCAGATGCTTGCCTGCCATCATGCATTGCCGCACAGCACCGCACCACACCACACCACAGCATGACACAGCACAGTGCAGCACAGCACGGCATGGCACAGCACAGAAAGAAGAGCCATGTACACATGGGGTGAGGTTGTATCAAGCCATGGCATAGCAGGGCATGGCATAACATGGCATGGCATAGCATGGCATGGGCGTCTCATGGCATGGGATGACATAGCCAGGCATGGAATGGCATGCAGGGTTGAAGGGCGGCAGCATTGGAAGATGTGGAACCATGCTGTGGCTCCTTGTCTCTCCCCTACTGGTGGTTTGAGAACTAACCGGTGACTATTCCGAGGTTGGCGGACAGTGACTGTATAAGGAGGCCCGCTAGCGATGCCAGCAGAAGAACCCAAAGAAGCTGAAAACGGGAAGGAAAACACAGAAAGAGACAAATTTGCATGGGATGGATGAAGTGTGCGTGGAGCTGTGCAGCATAATGCAGACATTTTCACGCGAGAATAGAGTAACAAGCTGCTGATGGCTGGTAGAAAAAAGAGCGGAGATAGAGGTGTAACCTGTAACCTACCGAGTATTGGTATGCTGCTCCTGCCTTGAGGTCACTTTCAACTGCACGAGAGAAGAATACGAGACGAGCGAAAGGGGACGGGTAGAGAGAGGGGCTCAACGCATGGAGTGAGTGTGTGTGATTGTGATGGGAAGCGGAGGAAGAGACGGTGAGAGCGACGGCGCCTGTACCGTCCCAGTTCACCAAGACTGTGGGCGCACGACGGGCAGGTGGTGTGTTCCTATCCGCATGGAAGTTCAGTGCATGCAAAAACCACGGTGTAAGCGATACTGTGAGTGAGCAATTGGCACGACCAGCAGTTCAAGCGACTCACAATTGGCCGGGTCGATGTAGGCTATGGCGACGAGGAATCCAGGGCCGACGTACGCCCAGAATTTACTCCATCCTCGCTCCTGCGATCACTCACGCATGGACACGCAGGGGTAAGCTGAATGTCAGCCACACAATAACTGCTGCAACCGACCTCATTTACCTAGTATACGATCGTTGATTTTCAACGCTCGACACCTAACTCAGAGATTTCTGATTCCGCGTTCCGATTAGGAGCGGAAAGCTTAGATCCCTAAATGAACAGTGCGCAGCATTCTCCGGCCGAGTCTCGCGCCAGGGCGGAATTACCTCGGGAACGTGCACTTGACCCTCGTCTTGATCCTTGCGGTCTGCGCCCTCGGTCGCCATGCTGCTGATCAGGCCAATGTTCTCCGTCATAAGACCACCAGTACGCCAAAATCGATCAGCGTTCGTGCCTAGACCTTCCGACCGAATGTAGAATCGATCAATAAATAATCAGCAACCGTAGATTCATTTGGATAAGAATCCACTAGCGCGTGTTGTCGTAACCCGCCAACGTAAACGCCTCCTAAGATGGTTGGCCTATGTTATGGCTAGCTTGCATTGTTCCGGGGCTGGTGAATTGGGGCGAAGCGAAGAACAGTAGCCATCAATCAAAGAGATGGCTTGAAATGGAAGCTTGGTTGGTGCATTGCACGCTCCCCACTCCCCGCTGCATTCTTGTCCAGCATCACATCGCAACTCGAGGGGGTGGGTGGGTGGGTTCTCGACACGTCGATTTACCAGATAACGGTATGAAACTGTACATAATATTTCAAAGTAGGGATGAAATGCATGGAAGTGCGCATGTTTTGAGCAAGTACCGTAGTGGTGGTTATGCATTTATGCAACCTTATTACATATCCGCACACTGCATTACACATACTACACCAGCATCGAAGCAGGAAACAGCAGTGGTGTGTTTCGATCAACATTGAAGTTGAATGCTTATTGCGGCCAATGCAGGATGTATAAACGAGAAAACTAGTTAACTTCACGCACTTATAACGACTCTGTTGCACGCTGTATTGCACAACTCAACAGCCGCTGGAGTGGTCGCCTTCTTGCAGCACTGGCTACACTGCTGCTTGCTGTTGCTTGAAGTCTTGGGTGCACACACTGGAAAACAGAACCAGAGAGAGACACATCCGGATTGAATTGTGTGCGGAACAGCTTCTCATGCATGGGAATGTGGCAATCATGAATCCAGAATCGCATGGAATGACTTTGGCACTTACTGACGCATCCAGGCACAGGCTTGCAGTTGACAAACTTCCCATGGATGCAGGAGCAGCGCTGGCAGAGGTCGCCAGTCTTGGTCATGTCGTGAGCTCCGTTCTTCACAAAAATTGGACCCCATCCTGGTCCAGCACTTACGCACTCGTTTGGACCCTCTGAGGGAAATGGAGGGAAAAGCACATCGAAGTGGACAAGGGTGAGCCGGAAAAAAGACGGTCAATCAAGAAATCAACGATGCCATACACAATCCGTGTGAGGGACCAAATAGCTTATTAGCAAAGAATGCAGACGGAATGTAAGGGGAATGGAGCTCACGAGCACTGTTGATGCAGTTGCCAATGTATGTGTCGTTGACAAACCGTGATACTTCACACCTGGTGGTTGAAGGAGAAAAAGGAAGTCAAATAATGCACAGAGAATGAAGAAAAACGTCATTAGCAAGTAGCGCATTCAGGAGTTGCCTTGAAGCAAGTCAGATGATTCTCTCTGCTGGTTAATCTCACAGCCCACGCGACTCAACTGGTTCTGTCTGGTGTCCTTGCATCGCGTGCCGTCCTTCCATCGCCCCACCGCGTCCTGCTTGCACAGCTTTCCCAGCGGACACACGCAGGTGGGGCCGGACTTGAGCTTCTGGCACGTGCAGCGCGGACAGATGGTCGAAGCCGTGATGCCGCTGGTACCCGGTGCGAACATGACGGAGCGGAACATGCAGTACTTCTGATTTATCTGATCGACTGGTTAACAACGTCAGAAACAGAAAACGGAGAAATTATCAGAAGACGAAATACTCTGCGGTGTTTTCAAGCGTTTCTTGCGGTAGAGAGGGTCGCAAGAAAAACACATTGTTGGTAATCGATGGCTTACTAGGCACGTCGGAGGCGCATTTCCCCTTGAACAAGAAATGGGGTGAGTTTTTCACCACCTTGGTCACCAAACACCTGAAACGATCAATCAATTCAGCAAACAGGCCGCGATACAGGATATAAATTCGCTCTCGTCAACAACTATGCTCGTGATGTCATGACATTCTCACAGCGGGACCCGCGTACCCGAAGTCTCGCTTGCATAAGGGCTTCATGGGGGTGTAGTTCTTGTCGTAGTAGCATGTGGATCCGTCAGGTAGGCCTGACCCAGCTCCAGTTGCACAGACAACCCATGGCCCTGCATGAAATACCAGGCATCAGGATCCATATTCAAATGTAAAATAGTATGTCGCGCAAGCGCAAGCACTTCAAAGAAAGTCCTCGCATCACCTGAAGTTGAAGCGAGGAGCAGCAGAAATGGAAGAGATGCGAGGATCTTCATTGCCGATGTCTGATCGCTTTCCGCTGCCTGCTATGATGGCCCGAGAAGCAACAGGAGGTCACTATTCCAGGTGATGTAAATTACTGTGACCGAAAGATTCAGGGCTATTGTATTTATAGCAGCATATGAAACCTTATCCAGGAGTCGCATCGGCCATGCTCATGGCAATGCCCCGCGGATAATGTCATGGAGAGGGGCGGTAGAGCAGAGGGAGTTCCGTTGGTTCAACAAATGTGCAAGGGATTCGCGAACGCGCCGCAACATCAGCATGTCAGTGCTGAAAATGTCCTCAGAAGATGTTACAAGTCCGTACCATTCATACACGCTTTTGTGCCTACTTACATTTACCGTAACCCAAACAGCTCACTGAGGTGGCACAGTAATGATGTGACCTACGGTATGTGGTGTATTTTCAGTCTGGTGGAAAAATAGGGGCTCTAAAACGCCTACGGTACCAGCAGATATGTGGAAACAGTAGAAACATGTATGATTTGTGGGGACGTGAAATCTTGGTTGAAGTGTTTGCCGCTGATGGCAATCATGACATTTGCCTTTACATCCCCTTCCATACTTATGTATCAACATCTCTGCAAGGATGGAAGCTCCATTCTTTTGTTAGAAAAATATCTTATAGCTCTTAGCTGGAGAGGATATGAGCTTACATTGTTGGTGTGCAAGAACTAAAGAAGGCTCAAGGGGAGCCAGTGATGGCATATTAAGGTCACTGTGCTGGCAAGGCAGGGCAAACTCGGTTCATCGTTCTGAAGGTTAAGCCATACTGCCTGAAGCCTGCCGATAAACCCTGTTACACGCTGTTTCACACATCTCAACACCCTCTGGTGTGGTGGCCTTCCTGCAGCACTGGCTGCATTGCTGTGCGACGTTGGTTGGGCTCTTTGGAACACACACTGCGAAAGAGCACCAATGGGGCAATACAAAGAGAAGGAATAAGAAACAAGGACTCGAGTATACTAACGAATGAGTGAATGCTACAACACATTTCCAGTCACTAACTACCCACAGACTGACATGCAACTTACTGGCACATCCGAGTACAGGCTTGCAGTTGACAAACTGTCCTTTCATGCAGGAACAGCGTTGGCATAGATCACCGGTCTTGGTAATGTTGTGAGCCCTATTCCTCACAAAAATGGGACCCCACCCTGGTCCTGCACTGATGCACTCGTTGGGGCCCTCTGACAGTGATGGAATATAAACATCCAAGGAGGGAATAAGGGGGTGGGAACGCGATGATAGAACGAAAATTTAAAAGGATGGGAGAGCACACACGTTGCAGAAACAATAAGTTGAGTAGGAGATGAACTAGACATGAACAATTGGATCTGTAAGCACGAAAGCGGTAAGGGAGAAGAACACAACGATGGAGGGGGAGGAACTGACGAGCAGGGTTGATGCAGTTGCCAACGTACGAGCCATTGACCACCCGTGATACTTCACACCTGGTGGTGCCATGACGACATGGGAGGGAGGCAAATACGTACAAGGTGTTAAAAAAATTACTCATTCCACAGCACAAAATTTATCTGTGTGCAGGAGAGTCAAGGGCATATCGTTTCCATACTCGTCCCTGGTCACACTCCCGCTTCCCCGTTTTCCCACTCCCATCCCCCACGCGACTCAACTGGTTCTGTCTGGAGTCTCGGCATCGCGTGCCGTCCTTCCATCGCCCCACCGCGTCCTGCTTGCACTGCTTGCCCAGCGGACACAAGCACGTGGGGCCGCCCTTGAGCTGCCGGCACGTGCAGTGCGGACACATGGATGTCGCCGTGATGCCGCTCGTCCCCGGCGCGAACATCACGGAGCGAAACATGCAGAACCGTTTGGTGATTTGGTCCACTGAAAGGGAGGTGGAGAGCGGCGGCGGGGAGGGGCAAAGGATTGTTGAGAAAACGTGACATTGCAATGATATTCGCAGTCAGTGCGGAGGCAGGTGGAAGAGAAAGAGTTTGGAAACTTACGAGGAACGTCAGAGGCGCATTCGCCCTTGAACTTGAAATGCGGTGAGTTGCGAACCACCTTGGTCACCACACACCTGAAAAAAAGGGGAAAGTCACGCACACGGAAGGCATGTAGCGAACGGATTTGAGCTGCGCTTGCATGGTGGTGAACCACTCCCTATATTAATCGCATCTTTCATGGCGGATCGCTAGAATAGGGTATTATAGGACTGCTGCCATTTCAGGTTTCAAGAAAGACGCGATTCTCAGCGTACCCGAATTCTCTCTTGCAGTAGGGCTTGATGGGGGTGTAGTTATTGTCGTAGTAGCATGTGGCTCCGTCAGGTAGGCCCGACTTTTTGTCACCGGCGACGGCTAACCACGGCCCTGAACGAACGATAGCGGAGCGAAAGAAGCTCGTGGGCAAGGCTGAATACAGAACGTATTCCGAGCGTCCGCGTGTTCATTACAACGAAAACGCGAACTGGAAAATGAATATTTATCATAGGTGAACAAATGACGAAGCTATGAGAGTAGCACCTGAATTCAACGAGAGCAGAAGCAGCAAGGTAAGCGATGCGCGGAGCTTCATTCCTGCGAGTATCGTTCGTTCCACGACGTCCTGTGCTCACTATGCTTCGTGAAACCCCTGCGATTGAGAATCTGACAGAGAATTTTGGAGTCTACGAATCTCAGTATAACTGAGCCAGAGCGAGAAATTCTTGCGTAATAAAGCTTTTATCCTTGTTAGTGTTAAGGTCGTGCAGTAGCAGCGCCTTTACACTCACTCCAGCTAACAGCGATTGCAACGAGGTGGATGCATCGCTGGCAAGGAAGGTGCAACGGAGCAACCTCAATAACCTTGAGGTAGTAACAGCTCGAAGAAAGCTTATGACGTTGGAGCTTCCTGCAACTAGTAGCTTATGAGGTGTTGCTTTCAGATTCTCAATCACGCCGATTCAGGCTTTCAAATTCACAAGAAATCTGCTCAAATTCAAATGCTTTCAACCTGAGCAAAATTTACTCTTAGAGAGCAGTCCAACTAGCCGAGCTGTGCGAAGCATCTCAAATTCGCCAACGAGCCGCAAGCACTGCAACTCCATGCAGAAAGTGTGCGTGACTCTGTGATGGCGACAGCATGTGCGACCTTGGGCATGCGGGAGGGAAAACCATGTGCGACATAGGATGGGCATGTGGATGGGAGGGAATTCCCGAAAACCAGAAATTTGATGCATCCTCTGCTTTCGCTGCAGGTCCTAGTCGTGTCGCAGCACGAGCCGCTTGGTGAAATGAAATCTCCTTTCACAATCGATTCCATCCCATAGCCTTCACCGTTGGATTCCGTTACTGCAAGGGATGTTTTTTCACGTACCCTTTAGACAGTGAAATCATATGTTCTTTTATGCGGGTCGTGATTCTTTGCTCACTACGAAGCAACACAGAATCCCATTGCAGTAATTCTTAGGGAGGGACTGAAGTCAGTTTGATGCAACTTTTGCCAGCACTGTTAATCAATAAAAGCATTGTAAAGCTACAAGAGATTCATTTAGCCTATACTATTGCCTCCACAGCTGCAGCCACATCCGCAATGCTCTTAAACTGGTGCCTTTCCTTGACGAGGTGCTTGCCGAAGTTGAGAGCCCTGCGCTCGCAAGCTGCCCTCACATCAGGGTCGGCAATGGACTCCAGATCCTCCACATGCGCGATGCCAACAATGCGCCTGCAAGAGTAGACACACCACGGACGGCACAACCCGCAAAGTCAGGACTTCCATTCCCTCGCAGATCTTGGTGGACGGCGAAACAGGACACCTGAAATCCTGGTAACATACGGCAAAGCACCCACTACCAGCTCCTGCGCTCATCCAATCGACCAGCTATCACCCGAACCTGCACCAGCTCACCCAAGCCTCTACCAGCTCCCACCCAACCCTGCAGCAGCGCTCACCTGATCATCTTGGCCCCGGCGAATCCCAGCGAGTCCAGGAAGACCTCGCGCAGGAAGGCGGTCTGGGCGGCGGAGAGCAGCGCAGCATTGTCGTGGTACAGTGCCTGCGGGTACGCGTCTCCCTTGGCCAGTGCCTTGTCGTTCCACAGCGCCAGGAACTTGGCCTCAAACTTCTGCCACGTCTCCGTGACGCACTGCAGGAGCCACTTCTTGGCCGCCTGGGCGAGGGATGGGGAGAGGGATGGGGGGAGGATGGTGAAGGATGGTGAAGGAGAGCGACTGATGGCAAGGTCGGTCCATTTAGCACACTCATACAAACAGGACAGTCCACAGAGAACACTCACAGCACGGGAGTCATCAGCGGTGGCGTGGCCGTCCTGACTGAAGTAGGCCAGCAGCAGGTTGCCCAGGAAGGCCCCGATGTCAAAGCCCATCGGACCGTAGAACGCAAATTCCGGGTCGATCACGACCGTTGATTCCTCCGTGACCATGACTGAGCCTGTGTGCAGATCCGCATGCAGCAGCGCCTGTGCGCGCTCACAGAACCTGCAAGAGGGAGGAGCGGGGAGGGGATGCACAAGAGCGCAGGCAAAGCAAGCGTGAAATAGGATGCATGAGGGTGGCCCACAATGACAAGTGGAGATAAAGGATGAACCTGAGCCGCCTGAGCCACTTGAGCCACCTGAGCCACCTGAGCCACCACTGAAAATTAACCACAAAATGGTTGGAATGCATGGTGGTGGATTGTGGAACACACCACAAGCACCAGGCGCATCAATACACCACTTGCCCTTGAGCTCCGAAATGGCGAGCTTGCGGGGCACGTCCTCACTCACTCAGCCGTGACAGGCGTGGTGGTGAAACACAGAGAGAGCAATGAGCAACCAGAGGGGGAGCAGAACACCAAGGAAGAAGGGCCGCACTCACTTGCTCTTGAGCTCGGTGATGGCGAGCTTCAGCGGCACATCCTCCCTCAACGCCGCTGCATCTGCGTCGAGCTGGGGGGTGGTCCAGCGGTTGTTGGTGGCGAGCACGTAGGGCTCAGTGAAGATCACCTGCTCCGTCAGCCGACACATCTCCACGTTGCCACAGAACTCCCGCACTGCGGGGCAACAGGGAGCGGAGGAATGGCACGGCAGAGCGTTGGGACGGCAAGGGCTGGGAACCTCGTTTCACTGTGCTGAGTTCAATGGCCCCGCATTTGAATATACTGAGCAAAAGCCATATCTCATTAACTGCCAGCAACCATTGAAAACGGCGCACCTTTGTCGCGGTAGACCTCGGTGTTGATGGCGATGAGTGACGACAGGAACAGCGTGCTGGCGAGGAACGACGACATGTGCTCCGCCAGCCGCGGGTACACGCGCCCCTGCACCAGCCCCTTCCGCAGCACAATCGCGGGCGGCGCCACATACCGCATCACCAGCAGCGCCATCGGGTGACTAAAGAAATACACCTCAGGCACCAGCTCAGGCACCCATGCAAACTGCTGCCGCAGCGCCAGCGCCTCGTAGTAAATCCTATCTAGAGTCATGGGCCAGGATTCCCCCACCACTCGCACGTACGGCAGCGCCTGCTTCACCACTAAGGCCCCTCCCGGCCCTTCGACAATATACACGAAGTTGATGTTCCCGTCCCCCACCTCCCGCACGGACCACTCCGCCGGGCCGCCGCCGAGCCTGGCGGCGAGGTCCGGGTGGTCCTGGAGGAAGGCAGGCACGGTGTGCTCGCTGACGGGCGTGAAGCGGGAGGCTTCCAGAGCGTCTTTGCGGATGCGGTCCTTGTGCGGGTCCGTGTGCGGGTGCGCATCGTCCTCCTTGGTGTGAGGGTTGTTGGCGGGCGGTGGGTACATGGGTGAGGAGGGCACGGGGGCGCCGAGGGAGTGGAGGAACCCGCGGATGTCAAAGACTGATGCGCCTTCTTTCTTCCAGATGACGCCCTGCAGGGATGATGGGGCAGAGGGGCGTGTGGGATGGGGGCATAGGATGAGAAGGCGCCGAGCTGTCAGAAGTAGACAGGTGGGCTGCAAAGGCCTTATTTCCATCAACTCTCGCTGATGTCAAAGACTGATGCGCCCTCCTTCCAGATGACGCCCTGCAGGGAGGGTAGGGTGTGTGGGAAGGTTGCCCAAGGACATATGCGAGGGAAAGGGGTGAGCAAGAAGTTAGGGATCATGCCTCGCATGCCTCACATGCCTCACATGCCTCACATGCCTCACACACACATGCCATAATAAAAACCTCCCACCCACCCTGTCAGTAATGAGGCCTGTGATGAACTGCGCTGGTGTGATGTCAAACGCCGGGTTCCACACATCGATGCCGTGAGGCGCCACCTGCCATGTGAGTCAACCAGGTACATGGAAACAGCAGTGCGTGGGTAGAGCAGCACATGGGTAGAGCAGCACATGGGCAGAGCAAAGACACAGCAACATTGAGTAGATCCAGGTAGAAAATGCCAAGAACCGCAATAGTAAAATGCACTGCACCCTCAGATGTGTTGGCGCACCTGCGGGCCGGCGCCTCCCAGCGAGTGCGTGAGCTCAGCAGAGTGCCGCTCCTCCACCACGATCTCCTCCCCCGTCTTGATCGCCGCATCGATGGACGTGAGTGGCGCCGCCACGAAGAAGGGCGTCTTGTGGTGGAAGGCCGATAGAGCCAGGGAGTACGTGCCGATCTTGTTTGCCGTGTCGCCTAGAGGTTGAGTGGAGAGGTGGGGTTCGAGAGATGGGGGTAGAGAGGGGGTCAGCGGCGCAGACACAAAGAAGGGCGTCTTGTGGTGCCTGCCAGGTGACAGAGGTGGAAAAATGAGACGGATGGAGCAACAGCAGGCAGAAGGCAGCAAACAACAGTGAACACACCGTTTGCAGCAATCCGATCGGCGCCCACAACAACAGCGTCGATGCGGCCAGCAGCCTTGAGCGAGGCGGCAGCAGAGTCAGCAATGAGCAGCGCGGGGATGCCGTCGTGAGTCAGCTCAAACGCCGTCAGCCGCGAGCCCTGGTTGTAGGGACGTGTCTCTGTGCACACTGCTGTTTCCAGCAGACCCTGGGCGTGAAGGGAGCGGATGACGCCCAAGGCTGTGCCGTAGGCCGCTGTTGCAAGGCTGTGAGAGGGAGGGAAACAGGGAGAAGACAGGGTAACGAATGTCATCCGTGCACAATGCCGTTTCCAGCAGGCCCTGCACGTGCAGCGGGCGGATCACTCCCAGGGCAGTGCCGTAGGCTGCAGTGGCCAGGCTGTCGTGTGAGGGAACAGGAAACGGGGCAAGAAAAAGCATGTGAGGCGCTAGCCCTGGTTGTAGGGACGCGTCTCCGTGCACACAGTTGTTTCCAGCGCATGTAGGGAACGATCCACTCCCAGTGCTGTGCCATAGGTAGGCTGCAGACTGCAGTGGCCAGGCTGCGAGAGTGGTAAGGGAAGGCGTGGGAGTGAGAGCGGGAAATGCATGTGAGGTGAGAGCCCTGGGCGTGGAGGAAGCGAATGACGCCTAGAGCCGTGTCGTGGGCCGCTGTGGCAAGGAAGTGAGGGTGGGAAGGAAAGGAGATGTGAGGGGCGAGCCCTGGTTGTATGGGCGCGTCCACCATTGTTTCCAACTGGCCCTGCACGTGGAGGGAGGTCATCACTCCAGCACTGTCCATAGCCAGCAGTGGCGTGGCTGTGCGGGCAAGAATGGGGTCGGGATGGGGATGGTTCAGGATGGGGATGGTTCAGGATGGGGATGGTTCTGGATGGGGATGGTTCAGGATGGGGATGGGAACGGGAAGAGAATAAGCAAAGCAGTGTACACACCACCACTAGGTATGGGGTGAGGGGTCGCATTGTATGCAATAACCCTCACCTGCCAGTGTTGCAGTGGGTGAGCACCCGTAGGTTCTTCCCCTCAACGCCCTTCTGCCTCAGCGCCTCCACCACGGCCTGAGCGCCAAACGCCCCGATGCGCTTGTTGCCCGCCACGTCATCACTCAGCATCGCCTCCGCTGCCAGCACTGTTGCCTGAGAGGGGGGGGGCGAGGGTGGTTAACAGATGGCAGTGATGGGGTGCGAAGACGTGAGAACAAAGAGAAGAGCCACGTCATCACTCAGCATCGCCTCCGCTGCCAGCACTGTTGCCTGTGGTGGGGGGTGGTGGGCCCGGGGGGTTGGTTGGCCCAGAGGGGTGGTTGGCAGACGGCAGGGAGATGAAGGGTGAGGTCAAAGCGGAGAGCCACGTCATCACTCAGCATCGCCTCCGCTGCCAGCGATCGCCTGGTGGGGAGGGGAGGAAAGGGGAGGCGCATGGGAGGAAGTCGAAGGAGGGGGGGAGAGTGAAAACAAAGCGGATAGCCACATCATCACTCAGCATCGCCTTTGCCACCCGCACCGTTACCATTACACCGTTACCATTACCACCACTGCACCGTTACCATTACCACCACACTACACCATTACCATTACCACCACACTACACCGTTACCATTACCACCACACTACACCGTTACCATTACCACCACACTACACCGTTACCATTACCACCACACTACACCGTTACCATTACCACCACACTACACCGTTACCATTACCACCACACTACACCGTTACCATTACCACCACTACACCGTTACCATTACCACCACACTACACCGTTACCATTACCACCACACTACACCGTTACCATTACCACCACACTACACCGTTACCATTAACACCACACTACACCGTTACCATTACCACCACACTACACCGTTACCATTACCACCACTACACCGTTACCATTACCACCACTACACCATTACCATTACCACCACACTACACCGTTACCATTACCACCACACTACACTGTTACCATTACCACCACACTACACCGTTACCATTACCACCACTGCACCGTTACCATTACCACCACACTACACCGTTACCATTACCACCACACTACACCGTTACCATTACCACCACACTACACCGTTACCATTACCACCACACTACACCGTTACCATTACCACCACACTACACTGTTACCATTACCACCACACTACACCGTTACCATTACCACCACACTACACCGTTACCATTACCACCACACTACACCGTTACCATTACCACCACACTACACCGTTACCATTACCACCAATGCACCGTTACCATTACCACCACTACCACCAGCACTACCTGAGCTCACCAGCACTACCTCGGCTCACCAGTACAACCGCCTCGGGCGTGGGTTCCTCCTTGGCTGCCTCCTCCGCCACCCTCTTGAGCTTCTCTGCCGCGTCTGATAGGTTCACTGCCGTGGGGCGACTGGGAGGGGACAAGGGGGGAGAGAGAAGAGTGTGTGAGAGAGAGACCAAGGGGAACACGTGAGCGCATATGGTCCTGTTTGATCTTCTCTGCCGCGTCTGATAGGTTCACTGCCGTGGGGCGGCTGGAATGGGGGGCGGAGGGAGGGAGAGGGGGAGTGAGGGGAGTGAGGGAAAGTTGTTGGAAGTGTGGGGGACGGGATTGCCCCCCACGCGAAAGACCTCCCTTGACTCGGACCAAGGGAGGGTTCGTTCTTGGAAGGTTGGGGTGACGGCGGATTGTCCGCGTCGCCACGCAACCGAACTTCCCCCGGTTGGGTCCGAATATTTGTGGGGGCGACACTTGGCAGCCCCACAAGCATGCACGAAAATAGCAAGAGCGCAAGCGAATGTTACGAACATTTCGCTACACTCGCTATTGTTCCTTGTAACACACGATTGTCGGCGTGAAAAAACGAACCCGGCAAAGTCCGAAATTGTGAACGCGGACGTCGCGGAAATTGGACGCGATCCTGAGTCCGAATTTCCGGCGAGTCGCGCGCGGTTCGATGTTACAATTGTGCTTGCATGTTTTAGCTATAAAACCAGAGAGCAAATTCCATAGAGTTAACTTCAACTCGTCACTTGTACCCATCCTTGCATTATAAGAAATATCTCTTTCAATTCTCAGGCGATTACAGAGATTCAAAGTGCCACTGATTCCTTGCTCCGAGCCTGTCGGAACGATCCTAGTCTTGGCTCCTAACTCGCCAAGTAGAATCTGTGGCGTCACTAGGAGTGAGACGGTTTCCTTCAAAAGTGAGGCGCTGCCAGGGCCTTTTCAGATGCCAATGGTCAAACACACAAGCGCACCTGGACACGAGGTAGTCAAGGCGGTTGGTGATGTGCTTCACGGCAGCATCCTGTGCCGGTGCACCTCCACTGCCAGCGCCAGCGCCAGCGCTCTGTGATCGACATACCTGGAATGGATATGCGCTGCGCACCTGGACACGAGGTAGTCAAGGCGGTCGGTGATGTGCTTCACAGCGGCATCCGCGGACTCGAACACGCTGTGCTGGTGCACCTCCACTGCCAGCGCCAGCGCTGCTGCGATGGCGATCGCCGGCGCTCCCCTCACCACCATGTCCTTGATGGCGTGCCTGAGGGTTGTGATGGGTGCGGTGCGGTGGAGTGCGGTGCAAGGCAATTCACAGGAGGAGGCATTAACTGGCATGTTCGTGGTCGCATTTCCGGCGTTTCGTGATGCATGGGGTTCCAAACACAGAGCATGATGAGATGACAATGAGAATCGCGAACCCACCAGGCAGCTTCGGTGGTTGGGATGTCGAGGTAGATAGACTCGTGAGGAAGCTTCCGCTGAAATGAAGGCAACACGCGCGGCGGGGCGTAAAATGGAAGGGGGAAAGAAGAAGCAGCGCCTCAGTCTGGTTAAACGCGCGCCTTCATAACATCGGAGCCGTAATGATTCTTATCCTTTACGTACGACGCACCCTTTACAAGAAGGGTGCGACAGTTTCGTGCGCAGAATTTTCACAATATCGCTATTTTTTATACCGAGAATTTAACTGAAAGCTCCGCTGAAACATTCTGAGGATTTATGAGAGCTGAAAACACAACTCGCCTGGTCCAGAAGCTCGAGCTTCCCTCGGGAATACCGAATGGCCTGAAGCACCTTCGACTCGCCCGACGCGCCCACATTCTCCGCCGTCACCGTCAGATCTGCAACCGCTGCCGCCATTGCTGCCGTCGGATTCGATAGTTTCCAACGACGAAATTCAAAGAACGGATTTGTCGAAACTACCGGCGAGGTGTGAAGGGATTGTCAGGTCTGCGAAGTACCGGGAGAGGCGCTAGATGCGGAGGCGGCGGCGAAGCTGGTCGGGGGTTGGATTGGAATACAAATGGATGGCCGAAGCTGAAGGAGAAATCCTTAGTGGCAGCTTTCTGACCTCCGAGCTGGTAACAATTGAAAATTGACGATTCGAAATAGTTCGCAACACCCAGGACATCCCGAGGCATAGCGACAGTCGCCATTGCCTAGGTTATGTTCGCTGAATGGTTTGCCATTGCCGTGGCCTGAATAACAAGCAGAGAATCGAGACACTGAAACCCCCGTTTTAGTCAGAACACAGCACAGCATACAGCACAGCACACAGCATACTGCACACAGCACAGCACACCACAATGCTTTACCTCGTTACTCCTCTTCACATCATCACCTCCCCATCATGTCGTTTCTCCGAATCGCGATAGTTCCTGGTCAAATTGTTACCACCATTATCCGCAGGCATCAGATATAAATCTTCACCACATGGTCGCTTTCCTTCGGGTTTTGGCCGTTCATTTTTTCCTCCCTGTAACTCTTTCTCACCGCCGTTTCTGCGTTACCTCCGCATCATCACCGCGATGTCGTTGGGTCAGCCGAAAGGAGCAATCGATGGACACATGAAGTCTTCGGATGATGAAATCTCTCTACTTTCGATCGCGATACGAGTCGCTATGGATCGTAGTTAGCCAGTAGCAACACTTCGCATTGCTTCAAATTCTCTGTCGCGATACGAGTCGCTATGGATGCGACGCGCATGCGCGCAGTGCGCCGCGCATGGCCGCATTAGAGAAGAGGATAAGGTAGCCATCTAATTGGTTCAGCATGCTGCTTCATCATGCTGTAGGTATGCTGATCATTGCAGTCAGCATGCTTCAATGTGCGACATCATGCTTCAATGTGCGACATCATGCTTCAATGTGCGACATCATGGTATGCTGACCGTTGCTGTCAGTCAGCATGTACGCACAAACTGCCATCATTCTTAGTGCACTCTCCTGTCGTTGCTCTGCGCGTTGCTTGCTGCCCTTTTGGGCCGTCCTGCGTTGCCCTTGCCTTGGCGAAGGATTCGCGCGCTGGCAAGGGGGAAGGGGATGGGGAATGGATTCGCGCGCTGGCAAGGGGGAAGGGGATGGGGAATGGATTCGCACGCTGGCAAGGGGGAAGGGGATGGGGAATGGATTCGCAGTGCTAAATGCTCTCTCCAGTATGCCCTCTCCTGCCGCTTGCGTCTTGCCCCATGCACAGCAGGGTCATCAGCACGCAAGCCTGCACAGTTGTTGTACCAGCGTCACTTGCTGCGCGACCAGTGCAATGCCAGTGCCCCTTAGTGCGCACTGCAGAGATTCACAATGCAAGGTAGCGTCACTTCACTCTAATTCACGGTCTTGCTCAAATTCACAGTCTTGCTCTCTTTGATCAACAGACTCCTGAAAAGCTAATGGTAGCGTCACGTGCTCGAATTCACGTTCTCGCTGATTATCAACTTCACGTTAATGGTTCCTTCACCATTTGTTGCCATGGGTTGTTACCCCCCCCCACCATCCATTACCTTTTGGTGTTAACCCCCCCCCATGTCACATAGGAATCGCCATCTTGTTATCTTGGCATCGGCATCACCATCCCATTCATTATCATGTGATGTTGCCTCTGTTTGGCAGTGGTGATGTTGCCTCTGCATGGCAAAGGTGGTGTAGCCTCTGCATGGCAAAGGTGGTGTAGCCTCTGCATGGCAAAGGTGGTATTATCACCACTGTACCTCCCAGCACACACACGTGTCAACACGTGCGCTCAGCATGTGGACAGGACATGGGCGGCATGTGGGCGGCATGTGGGCAGTGTGGGTGCTGGATAATCAATGGATGTACACAGCACAGCACAGCACAGCACCGCACAGCACAGCACAGCACAGCACAGCACAGCACACACCACAGCACAGCGCAGCACAGCACAGCACAGCACACAGCACAGCACAGCACAGCACAGCACAGCACAGCACAGCACAGCACAGCACAGCACAGCACAGCACAGCACAGCACAGCACAGCACAGCACAGCACAGCACAGCACAGCACAGCACAGCACAGCACAGCACACAGCACAGCACAGCACAGCACACAGCACAGCACAGCACAGCACAGCACACAGCACAGCACAGCACAGCACACAGCACAGCACAGCACAGCACAGCACAGCACAGCACAGCACAGCACAGCACAGCACAGCACAGCACAGCACAGCACAGCACAGCACAGCACAGCACAGCACAGCACAGCACACAGCACAGCACAGCACAGCACAGCACAGCACAGCACAGCACAGCACAGCACAGCACAGCACAGCACAGCACAGCACAGAACAGCACAGCACAGCACAGCACAGCACAGCACAGCACAGCACAGCACAGCACAGCACAGCACAGCACAGCACAGCACAGCACAGCACAGCACAGCACAGCACAGCACACAGCACAGCACAGCACAGCACAGCACAGCACAGCACAGCACAGCACAGCACAGCACAGCACAGCACAGCACAGCACCGCACCGCACAGCACAGCACAGCACAGCACAGCACAGCACAGCACAGCACAGCACAGCACACAGCACAGCACAGCACACAGCACAGCACAGCACACAGCACACAGC
The DNA here is from genome assembly GCA_947471745.1 of Closterium sp. Naga37s-1. Taxonomy (NCBI): domain Eukaryota; kingdom Viridiplantae; phylum Streptophyta; class Zygnematophyceae; order Desmidiales; family Closteriaceae; genus Closterium; species Closterium sp. Naga37s-1. Next base: position 94,949 of record CANJKZ010000905.1, read on the forward strand.
ACACAGCACAGCACAGCACACAGCACAGTATGCAGAACAGGACAGCACAGCATATAGCACAATACGCGGAACAGCACACAGGCCGCACAGCACACAGCACAGCACAGCAACAAAACACTTCCTTCACAACTGAGCATGCTCTCGCACCTTGCTCCCATGAGCCTCTCCCTGTATGACTTTCCGTGAGTCGTTCTGTTGGTGATGCCTTTGCAGCAATAGCATCGCCAGAAGCTGGGTCATGTGCTTCTGCTCGCCCAGCAAGTCTGAAGGCGGGATCAATCTTGGTAGCGTCAGCGCAGCAGCATCAGAGAGGCCACAGTTTATGTGCTCCTCTGATCTACTGCACAAGGACCTCGGTGCATGTTAATCTACATCAAGTTCTCTGTTGAATGGTAAACTAGATGAAGCTCTCTGTTGCATGTTACACCTCTGTTGCATGTTAAGCATCTGCTGCATTGCATGTTAGCCCTCTGATACAGGTTAGCCTCTGTCAAGTGCATTGTTGCACGTTAAACAGTGATCTGGTGCATGGCACCGGTACCTGTATCAATTCACTGTTATGCTAGCATCTGAATCCTATGTCAAGTGCATTGTCTGTGCTGGTTACCATATGTTATTTGTGTTACATTAGTTTCTATAAGATGCGTGAATCTACCCTTAATCAAGCAATTAAAAAGATACGGTGCACTATGTTTTTTATTATCTGGATGGAAGGTATCATTCGATACACGGGAGGACCAGCAGACTCGTGCCTCTAAACTGAGCAATATCAATCAGCAGATATAGAGAATATTGATCCACAATTATCGATTGAAGAGTTTTGTCTAACTTGTCAATGCAAAGATTTGCATCAAGGCAAGATAGAAAAAGAGAAGTGATTGATCAACACAACACATCACATACCGTATATTGATATTGGTCTTCGTGTATGTAGATGATTAATCATTTGGTTCATGCTGGTATTCTATGATGCTTTATTTCTAAGGTAGTGCAGTGAAAATGTTTCATAATGTATGACATATTTCCTCAAAATCCGCACGCGACTCGTTTGACGGAAAACAATAATAGTGAGACTTTAGCCGGGGAGCCGCGAGCCCAAAACTCCCCTCGGCCGCCTGTCGCACAGATCCGTGAACCTTTGCCTTGGATTTGTGTCAGGCGGTTCCCCGAGGTGTCGCCGCCTGGCAATTTCAAAATGCTGAACCTGTTTACCCGCCAAATCGAAACACTTTCTGGTTGTGATTTCAAACCTGTTCACCGCTTGACTTGGTTGAGGCAATCTGGTCTGGTAGAAACCAGATGGTGCAATCTGGTCTGGTAGAGTGATTTCCGACTCTACCTCTGCTGCAGCTCTCCCCTCCCTGCTCATTTGCTCTCCTTCCCTGCCTCTTAGCTCACTACCCTCGCAGCCTTGGCTTCCGCGAATCCCTAGCGAATGCAGCTCTTTGCGCTGACAGTGTTACAGTGCTTGATAGAACACAGAACGATGGTGCCAGAATGACCCCGTTATTATACTCAGTTCCACGTCGCTCGGATTAGCTGGTAAAACCATGAGTGTTGAAACGGCTGCCGTTTATTAACCTTTCACGAAATCTCCAGTACTCATCAGGTGGTTCCTGTATCCTGCCACACTTCAGTAGCTGTAGTGGAAGTTGCGATCATCCACCAACTGGCGACGGCTACCGGTGCTGCACGTTTCGTGAATATGTCGAGTAGCTCTCTGGCGAGCAGGTCAGAACGGGCTATTTGTACGTACATCAGAAAGTTGCGCCAGTAGCCATCGTATGTAGTCGCGGTGGAAGCAGCGAATCGCTGAGCGCTAACACGTTTGACGTTAACGGTAACGCATAGGTGAAAGAAACCGGCCTGCTCCTAGTGACGCCACAGAATGCACTTGGCGAGTTAGGAGCCAAGACTAGGATCTTTCCGACGGGCTCGGAGCAAGGAATCCGTGGCACTTTGAATCTCTGCCTGCGAATTGAAAGAGATATTGCTTATAATGCAGGAATGGGTACAAGTGACGAGTTGAAGTTAACTCTCTGGAATTTGCTCTCTGGTTTTATAGCTAAAACATGCAAGCACAATTGTAACATCGAACCGCGCTCGACTCGCCGGAAATTCGGACTCAGGATCGCGTCCAATTTCCGGGACAATTTCAGACTTTGCCGGGTTCGTTTTTTCACGCCGACAATCGTGTGTTACAAGGAACAATAGCAAGTGTAGCGAAATGTTCGTAACATTCGCTTGCACTCTTGCTATTTTCGTGCATGCTTGTGGGGATGCCAAGTGTCGCCCCCATAAATATTTGGACCCAACCGGGGGAAAGTTCGGTTGCGTGGCGACGCGGACAATCCGCCGTCACCCCAACCTTCCAAGAATGGACCCTCCCTTGGTCCGAGTCAAGGGAGGTCTTTCGCGTGGGGGGCAATCCCGTCCCCCACACTTCCAACACTCCCCCTTGCACCTCACCTAAGCATGCAAGCCTACCCTAGCACAACATGCATGAAGAGCATCTCTAGGCAATGGCTTGGTGAAGAAGTCCGCGGGTTGCAAGTTGGTCTCGATGTAACGAAGCTCAACTTCGTTGTCTTCAACGAGCTTGCGAATGAAGTGATGGCGGATTTGAATGTGCTTGGTCCTTCTGTGGAGGACCGAGTTCTTGGATAGGCCAATGGCGGCTTGGTTGTCCACGTAGATGGGAGTGGGGCCTTCTTGTTGGTGCCCAAGCTCGGCAAGAAGGCGCCTTAGCCAAACCGCTTCCGTACCACCACAAGTGAGCGACATGTATTCCGCTTCAGTGGAGCTAAGTGCAATCAAGTTTTGGCACTTGCTTTGCCAACTTATTGCACCTCCCACGAGGGTGAAGATATAGTCCGAAGTGCTTTGGCGGGTTGAAGGATCTCCCGCCCAATCCGCATCGGTGTAGCCTTGTAGCACCACGGGTCCCTTCTCGCAGTGCAACCCCATTCGAGTGGTGCCCTTGATGTAGCGAAGAAGGCGACGTGATGCTCGCACATGCTTGACTATGGGGTTGGAGACGACACGTCCAAGCACTCCAACGGGAAAGGAGAGGTCGGGCCGAGTGCTCACCACGGCATACATGCACGACCCAACGACCGAGTGAAAGGTCTTGGCACTCTCGGGATCCATGGGGTTCTCATCGCTCACCGGCCAAGGGATGAAACCCCGCTTCTATAGGTGTCGGTGTAGGTTTGCTCTCGATCATGCCGAAACGATCCACAACACTCTCCAAGTACTTGTGTTGGTATAGGGCGAGGGTCTTGTTCCCTCGATCATGATCGATTTGCATCCCTAGGTAGTGGGAGACGGCACCGAGGTCACGCATGGAAAATTCGGCGGCAAGCTTCGTCTTCATGTCCGCTACAAGGGTCTTGGAATCCGACACGAGGAGAAGGTCTTCGACGTAGAGGAGAAGAACGAGCTTCTTCTCATCCTTGTTAGAGCACGTAGAGCGCGTGGTCACACTCGCTCCGCACGAACCCCAATGAAAGCAAGTGTTCGTCCATCCTCGTGTACCACGCACGAGGGCTTTGCTTGAGGCCGTAGATCGTACGCTTGAGCTTGCACACGCGGTCGGAGTCGTCGTCGAACCCGGGAGGTTGCTTCACGTACACCTCCTCCTTGAGATGACCATAGAGAAACGCCGTTTTCACATCGAGTTGTTCCACCTCCAAGTCAAGTGCTCCCGCCAACGCCAAGAGGGTGCGCAACGTAGCGGACTTGGCGACGGGAGCGAACGTCTCGTTGTAGTGAAGACCCTCCTTTTGAGTGTACCCTTGAGCCACCAACCGCGTCTTGTACCGCTCCACTTCTCCATTGGGGCCGAGATTCTTCTTGAAGACCCAACGAGAGCCAACGAGGTAGGCGCCCGGAGGCATGGGGACAAGCTCGTAGACGTCGTTCACCATGAGCGAATCGTACTCCTCTTGAAGCGCACGTTCCCATTCCGCCGCTTCCGCCGAGCTCATGGCGCCTTGGTAGGTGGACGGGGTGCCGGTGTACGCCTCAAGACACATAGCATCTCCCCCTCCCTCATCGTCCCCCGCCACAAGAGAATAACCATCATACTTGGAGTTGGGATGAGGGTTCCTCCGAGTGCGAGTGGATGAAAGGGTGGGAGTGATAGTAGGAGTAGGAGACGAAGGGTCACTTTCCTTGGCATTTCCTTCATCCCCACTCACTCCAACCGCACCCGATCCATTTATCAGAATCCCAGTCACTAGACCATTGGGATAGAAGGGCTTGTTAAGTAGCGGGTCAGTGCGCCCATAACCCCCTAGGCGAACACGCCTGTAACCCCCTAGGATCAATCGGGCATCCACAGTGTAGACCTACTGACACCCCCCCACACTGGGAGGCCCAGGACTGAACACAGTGGCAACGGCCTACATGTGCATACACCGGGATTCGAACCCGAGACCACTCTGACACCATGTCAGAATCCCAGTCACTAGACCATTGGGATAGAAGGGCTTGTTAAATAGCGGGTCAGTGCGCCCATAACCCCCCAGGACAACGAGCCTGTAACCCTTCCCTAGGATCAATCGGGGATCACCAGTGGACCTCTGACACCCCCCCGCACTGGGATGCCCGAAGTGCACACACTGGGATTCGAAACCGAGACCGCTCTGATACCATATCAGAATCCCAGTCACTAGACCATTGGGATAGAAGGGCTTGTTAAGTAGCGGGTCAGTGCGCCCATAACCCCCCAGGCGAACGCGCTTGTAACCCCCCTAGGATCAATCGGGCATCCACAGTGTAGACCTACTGACACCATTCTCCCCCTCATTCGTACTAGGAGGAGAACCCGTAGGAGCTTCATCCGCCTCATCCGTGACATCCAAGGGAGGAGGGACGATGATGACCGAGGGCACGTTCATGGACTTGGACGGGAAGGTGTCTTCATAGAACACCACGTTGCGCGACACCACGAGCTTCCCGTGCTCCAAATCCCACACACGTCACGCCTTGTGATCCGCGCTTGGTCCCAAGTACATCGCCACCCCGCGCCTTAGCCTCAAGCTTGGTCCGTGTGACGTCGGGTACATGATAGTAGCACGTACACCCAAACGTGCGAAGGTCGGTGACGTCCGGCTTCGTACCGCTCCAAGCCTCAAGAGGCGTCTTGTTGGGCAAACGCCTTGGTCACGCACCGGTTGCGAATCCAAGTTGCCAACGTATCCGCCTCACTCCACCAATGCTTCTCCATGTGAGCATGGGAGAGGAGACTCCGTGCCGACTCCATGAGCGTACGGTTCAAGCGTTCGGCGACTCCATTTTGTTGAGGGATATATGGCGTCGAGAACTCATGCGCAGTCCCACACCCTTTCAACCAATCGCCGAGCTCCCGAGCGGTATATTCGCCACCTCCATCCGAGCGAAAGCGCTTGACCTTGAAGCCGCTTTCCTTCTCCTCATCCGCCACCCATTGCTTGATTGCGGTTGACGTGGCGTCCTTGTGCTTGAGAAGTCGAATCCAACACATCCGCGTCGCGTCGTCGACGAGCGTGAGGACGTAGCGCGCGCCGCCCTTCGACGCAGGAGTGATGGGTCCGCACAAGTCCGTATGAACGAGCTTGAGAGGTTCGGAGGCATTCGGCTTCGTACTTGGTGGAAAAGGCTTCCGTGCCATTTTCCTTTCAAGGCAACCGACACACTTGTCGTCGTCTCCACTCGAAAGCACAAACTCCAAGCCGTCGACAATCCCCTTCGTTGCCATAGCTTGAATAGCGGCGAGGTGGAGGTGGCCAAGCCGATTATGCCACGTTGAGAGAGTGGTTGTCGAGGTAGCCGCTTGAGCCGATGCCACGCTAGGGAAAGCGTCGAGCACGAAGAGTCCACCCGCTTGGCTTGCCGTGCCGATGTGTACTCCGTCCGCCGTGCTCAACGCCATCATGGTCCCTTCAATATTCACACACATCCCCTTCCGTGTGAATTGGGAAACGGAGAGGAGGTTGGCACCAAGCCCGGGAACCACCAAGACGTTCTTGATGGTGAGTGGACCGCCATCCACCATGAGCCACAAGTCGCCTTTGTCAAACTCATATGCTATAGTCTGTTTAGGCTGTAGTGGGATAGTTCATATAGGGTACAACACTTTTAGGTTTCCTACTTGTACCCACATGCTTGCTAGTTCAGTCATTCATTCCTTCACTATTCTGACATGGTATTCTGCGCAGGTTCCCTAGTGGGAACGTTTTTTTAGGGCCCACCACGATTTTTTTTTCCCTGCCCTGCCCGAAGCGCGCCTCGCGCCTGCCTCACCTGCGCCGTCGTGCGCCCTGCCCTAGTACGGCCCGTCGCGGCCCTGCCTTCACTGGCCCGTCGCGGCCCTGCCTTCGCCGCCCGTCGCTGGCCCGTCCCGGCCCGTCGCCAGCCCATCGCTGGCCCGTCCGCCGCTCGTCGCGGGCCCTGCCTTCGCCGCCCACTGCGGCCCCTGCCCTGTAGCCGCCCTGTCGCGGCCCTGCCTTTCGCCGCCCGTTGCTGGCCCGTCGCCGGCCCGTCCCGGCCCGTTGCCGCCCGTCGCCGGCCCGTCGCCCGCCCGTGGCTGGCCCGTCGCCGCTCGTCGCGGCCCTGCCTTTGCCGCCCTAATTCCGCGACCCTGCCCTGCTGCCGCCCCAGTCGCGGCCCTGCCTTCGCCGCCCATTCGCGGCCCTGCCCTGCAGCCGCCTTATCGCAAACCTGCCCTGCTGCCTCCCATGCGCGGCCCTGACCTAAACCGCCAGCTGCGGCCCTGCCCTAACACCCGCACCTGGTAAGCACCCGCGCAGCGCCGCCAGGAGCTGAGCCGCGCCGCCAAGCCGAGCCGTGCCGCCCAGCCGAGCCGCGCCGCCTAGCCGAGCCGCGCTGCCCAGCCGAGCCGCGCCGCGCTGCCGAGCCCGCGCCGCCCTACCGAGCCGCGCCGCCCACCGAGCCGCGCCGCCCTACTGAGGCCGCACTGCCCTGCCTGCGCTGCTTCTTGCTGCTACTGCTTGCTTCTTTCTGCTGCCACTGCTGCTACTATAAATGATACTACTTTACTTCTCTGCTGCTCCTGCTGCTACTGCCGCTATGGCTAGCCTTACTGTTCTTACCTTTGATGCTGAGGGGCGTGCAGATGACTTTGACGTGTGAGTTGACGACCTGCAGCTCTTTCTTCAGTGTGACTCTAGGGATGGGGTATCCCTTTTCGATCACACGTCCGGTGTCTCTACTGCACCTGCTGACAGTACGGTTCGCTCGCAGTGGACCACTCATGATGCTGTTGCTCGCCTTGCTGTTCGTAGTCACCTGCCGTCTGCTGAGCGGGCGCACTTTGGCCAGTACAAGACTGCTAAGTCTTTGTATGACGCTGTCGTAGCGCGCTACTCCTCCCCTGCCACTGCTGCCCTCAGTCGCCTCATGCTGCCGTACCTGTTCCCTGACCTTGCCGCTTTTGCCATAGTCGCTGACCTCATTACTCACCTCCGCACTAATGACGCCCGCTACCGAGCTGCGCTTCCCACTGAGTTCTGTGCCAAGAACCCCCCCCCCCCCCCCCCATGTACACCACCCTTTACTACCTAGTCACCCGCCTCCCTGACTCCCTTGCTTCACTCAAGGACCACTTTTCTCTCCCTTTGCCCCACCGAGCTCACCGTCGACCTGCTAGAGGAGTGCCTCACTGCAGCTGAGAAGAGTATCTTAGCTGTAGGTGCTTCTCGCGGGACCCTCGGCGCCCCTTTCTTTAAGGGGTGTTCCCCTGTCCCCCTTCTCCCCTCTGTTGCTTCTGCTGTTGCTGTCAACCTTGTTGGCACAGCGGGAGGGTCAGGGCTGCGTCTGCTCCTAGTGGGAGGCGCCGCACCAGCAAGGGGCAAGGGGGCAAGGGTGGTGGAGGGGGACGGTGGGGGCGGCGGTGGAGGCGGTGGAGGAGGTGGAGGGGGTGGCGGTGGAGGTGGGGGTGGTGGTGGGAGTGGGGGCTTCGTGGCGGCAGTGGAGGTGGTGGAGGCAGCGGCAGCGGCGGTGGGAGGCAACGACAGCGGTGGTGGAGGTGGCGGCGGCGGTGGTGCTGGTCGAGGTGGAGCCGCGCAGCGTGAAGGCTCTGGTGGTAGCCATCGCCAGCAGCACCGCGTTCCCCGTGAGACCCCGTCGGCCCACAACTTCGTGACTGGTACGCTGGGCGTGGGAGGTCTGGGGGTGTTGGTTTCCTGCACTTACGTTTCTTCGCACCGGCGGGCGCCGTGGGGAGACGTGTGGGCTGCCACACACTGCGCAGCGCTGCTTCGGTCGCCTGGCTGACGCCTGGCGCGCCCAGTTTTCCTGACGTTGTTGAGCTCCCTCGCTGGGGTGATCTGCTTAGGCAGAATGTTGCTATCTTTGATCTTAATTTCGATGCTATCCTTGCTGCCATGTATGCTATGACTGATAGTGCTGAGGGTGACTGTTACCTGTGTGTTCCGCCCGACCCGGGCATTGAGGCTGATGCTCTAGGTGCTAGTGCGTCTGCTGCTCCAGGTACTAGTGAGTCTGCTGCTCCAGGTGCTGGTGAGTCTGCTCTCTCTGGTACTGCACCTACTGACTCTGGTGCTTCGCGCTCCTTCTTTCGCGACAGCACCACACTCACGCCGCTCAGAGTCTGCCTGTCACAGTCTTCCCTGGCTGACCCCTCTGGGGTCCCAGTCCTTGCGCACTCTTCCACGGTTTCTACCGTGGTCCCTGCGGCCCCCGTCGGGCTTGCTGTCGGACCTCCACCTCCCCTCGTTCTCTACGAACTTGGTGAGTGGAGCTGACCTCCAGGACGCGTGGGTTGACCAGTTCACCCCTGGAGGTCAGCGTGTGACCCACTGCACTTGCTCTCGGACGGGCCGCCACCTGGCCACGTTCACCCATCGGCCTGGGTCGAGTCTGTACACACTGACTACTGTGTCTCCTCCGGTTACTGCGTCTGGTCAGGTAGCCACGTCTGGTCAAGTGTTTTCTGCTGCGTCCAGGTCTAGTCCAGCGTCGGCCCCCTGCTCGTGTCGTCCTCTGTCACACGAGACTCTCCTTTGGCACCACCGCCATGGTCACCCCTCCCTGCCTCGTCTTCGAGGTATGGCCTCCCGTACCCTTGTCTCTGGTCTCCCCAGGCCCCTCCCTCCCCTTGTGAGATAATTGACGAAAAAGTGATTGAACTAGAAAGCAGAAGGGTACAAGTAGAAAAACACACAAGTGTTGTACCCTCTAAGGACTACCCCACTACAGCCTAATCAGACTATAGTGGACATAAGTTTGACACACCCCCATAGGCACAGTGGGGGAGAACAAGGGGTCACAAGACCAGTCAAGAAAGACAAAGCAAGCTCAGGGTGGATCACAAAGTCACCACACAGTCTGAGCACAAGCAAAGGGCCATAAGGCCAGTTCACATGCAGAGTTATATAAAGGAAAGCAAACAATACAGTGAGCACAACCTAGCAAGTGTAAGCATGCAGGTATAAGTATATAGAGTATAGTACAAGCAGAGTCAAGAAGTCAACAAGAGAGGCACAATAGGTACAAGGCCTAACACAGTACAGAAACGCTGATGATCACAAGGCTGAAGTGCCTTGGTGAAAACATCAGCAGTGTTGGCCTGGGAGGCCACGTAAGCAAGACGAAGCTGGCCACGCTGCTGTAACTCTCGAGCAAGGAAGTAGCGCAGAGCAATGTGCTTCGTTCTGTGCTCCAGTCTGTGCTCCTGACACAAGGCCAGCATGGCCTTGTTGTCGACGTACAGAACTGGAGGAGAACGAGGCGCCTCTCCCAAGTCGGTCAGCAGGTAGGTGAGCCAGTGAAGCTCCTGTGCAGCCATGGCTCCAGCGTAGATCTCAGCCTCACAACTGGAGCTGAGAACAGAAGAAGAGCGGGTAGACCGCCAAGAGACAGAGCCGGAGCCAAGACTGAAGGTGTAACCCTGTGACGACCGCTGCGTAGCCAAGTCGTCAACCCAGGAGGCGTCAGCGTGACCAGTGAGGACAACTCGAGCCCGTCCTCCAAGCACGAGCCCCATGCCCGATGTACTGCACAAGTATCGCAACACCCTCTTCGCAGCATCCCAGTGCACCTTTCGGTGCCTGCCGGGAGCCACGTAGCGAGCCAGAAGGCTGAGAGGGTATGCGAGGTCAGGTCGTGTGCAAGTCATCAGGTACATGAGGCAGCCCACAAGCTCTGGATACGGGCCACTCGGCTCTACGGACTCGTCCGAAGGTGGAGCTGAGAGCGAGTGACCGGTAGGCAGAGGAGTGGACTGTGGCGAGGAGTACGTGAAGCCGAAGCGCTGAAGGACCTGCTGCACCATGTGTGACTGAGTCAAGGTAATGGTGCAAAGTGCTCTGTCCTGGGTGATCCGCAAGCCAAGATAGCTTGTGAGCTCACCCAAGTCTGTGCACGTGTGTCTCTTCTGCAGCTCGGACTTCACGTGGGCGAGTGCCTCCATGTCAGCAGTAGCAAAGACAAGGTCGTCTACGTACACAAGAACGTAGAACAGCGGCAGAGTAGCGTCAGTGCGTAGAAACAGAGAAGGGTCAGCAGTGGAAGGAGCAAAACCAAGAGCAGCAAGAGTCGTCCTGAGCGTGTAGTGCCACTCACGGGGCGCCTGGCGGAGACCGTAGACTGGCCGCCGGAGGCTCCACTGGGTACCAGCAGGAAACGACCCAGTGAAGCGAGGTGGGCGGCGCAGCCATATCTCCTCGTGCAGGCTGCCCTGTAGGAAGGCTGTGCTGAAGTCAAGCGACTGGAGCTCGTAGTCACGCTGAGCAGCAACGTGCAGCAGTACCCGAAGAGTGGTCATCTTCGGGGTAGGGGAGAAGGTCTGAAATAAGTCAACTCCCTGTCGCTGACTGAAACCACGTGCAACGTAACGCGCCTTGAAGGCAGGCGGAGAACCCGGCGGCCGCTTCACCCTGAAGATCCACATGCCGCTGACGATGTTCGCCCCAGGTGGGGAAACCTCGTCTACGTAGGTGCCTGTGGACTTCCAGGAAGCCATCTCTGCGTCCATGGCTGCCTGCCACTGAGAGGAGTAGGGACCCTCTATCGCCTCTGCGTAAGAGCGCGGGGTCGGGATGTCTAGTGCATCCGGGTCTCCCTCAGGGGCAAGCAGCATGGACACGAGATGAGGTGAAGCAGCGGCAAAGCACTCAAGGTCCTCCTGCCTGTCCTCAAGGACGTCCGTGCCAAGAGCACACTCACCCCCGACGACGGAGGACAGAGACGCAGACTCAGCAACAAGACTAGTGGCGTAGTCTAGGCGACAGGCTGCAGCAAAGTCAACAAGCTCAGCAACAAGAGCAGACGCAACAGAGGACTCAAACAGAGGGTCAGTGACAGCAGTGGCCAGAAAGCGTGTGACAGTAGGACTAGCAGCACGAAGGGAGTCAGACTCCGGGTCCGGACCGTCAGGAAGAGAGGACGCAGGAGAAGAGGGCAGAGGGACACGCTGTGGAGCAGTAGAAGGACGCAGTGTCATAGAGTGAGTGCCTGGGACAGGAGGAA
>CANJKZ010000906.1:0-29553 GCA_947471745.1 Closterium sp. Naga37s-1
GGGAGAGCTCATATAAGCATCAAGCTCAGCACTCGACCCCTCATTGGCCGAAATGTATGTAACTTCCGTTACAGGCCGCCGCGCGAGCAGCGCAGGGAGACAACGTATATGACGAGCACGAGGGCTATGGCAATCCCAAGGGGAGGGGGTATCTGGGCGGTTTGGGGCAGGTTGTCTGATACCAGGTACTCGACACAGCTTGCACCACGAGCACGCAATTAACAAAGATAACTACAGTGCCAATGATGTATGCAGCTACAGTGACCTGGACAGAGGGAGCCGAAGGGAGGAAACAATTGGAGATGTTTTGAGTGTGCCGAGAAGGGGGGTGGGGGAAGCATGGACATGGATGCGATGGGAAAGGGAATGAGGGGAGCATGCATATGGATGTGATCAAATACCCAACACATGGCACACAGAGTTTGTACTTCGTGAAATTTACAATGATCACAGGCAGTGGTGGTATGCTCACTGTGTCACGCCTCTGCTCTCTGTGCCATGCTCTCCTCTATGTATCACGCCTCTGCTCTCTGTGCCATGCTCTGCTCTCTGTGCCATGCTCTGTTCTCTGTGCCATGCTCTGCTCACTGTGCCGTGCTCTGCTCACCGTGGGGTGGTTGGTGAAGGGACCCATCTTGACAGGGCTGCTTGTGAACTTGAGCAGAGGATGAGCGCATACGGCAGGCCGAATGACAGGATGATCTGTGGGCGTGCACGGTGGGGAGAAAGAGGCAGATGGGAGTCAAGCACAGCAGATGGGGAGGTAGGCAGAAGAGGAGGAGGGGCAAGCAGTGGACTCAGTAGAAAACGCGGACAACGTCAGGGAGCAGCAAACATGACACAATCCACACAACATATGCCCACTGCCACTCTCCCTCGTGCCCTCTTTCCCTCTCCCCAACCCACCGAGGATGCAATGACGAGGTTGCCGGCACCCTCGGCCCCAACCACAGTTTTTGAAAAGTCTCGGACCTCCCCTTTCCCCCTCTCTCTCCCGCTCTTCCCCTCTGTCCCTCTCTATCCCTCCCCTCCCCTCCAACCCACCGAGGATGCAATGATGAGGTTGCCGGCGCCCGTAGCGCCAGCCACAATGGCAACAGCGAGCGACGGCACGATGGCAACGAGGCGTGTGAGCAGGTTGCGCAGCCACGACGCGAGGTGCAGCTCCAGAAACCCCGACATCACATACTGCCCCGCGTACGTCCCCGTGATCGTGGAACTCTGCCCTGAGGCTAACAGAGCAATGCCAAAGAGCGTGGACGCCCACGCGCCCAGCACGTCGCGCAGCAGGAAGTAGGCGTTGCTCAGGCTGATGTCGCTGCAGCTCGCCTGCACGTCCGGGAGAGGTCCGGCGCGGAGCAGACTGCCCCGCCCACACAGATGACTGCCACGTTGATGGCGAAACTGATGATGAGCGCCGCTGCCACTTCCAATAATGAGTAGAGACACCCGTCCTGGCAGTGGCGGAGAGGTGAACGGGGGAAGAGAGTGGGGGAGGGGTGAGGAGGGAGCACACGGCGCCGCCCACGCAGATGACTGCCACGCTGATGGCGAAGCTGATTATGAGCGCCGCTGCCACTTCTAGTAACGAGTACAGGCACCCGTCCTGATGGGCATGAGAGGGGGAAGAGGGGAGAGGGGATCAGAGGGGAGGTGGAGGGGGGAAGGGGGACAGTGTGGGGTTAGACAGCTGAGTCGACTCATGGCTAGTAAGAAGGGAAGGGCGGGCAGTGGAACCGGAACTGTGGAAGGAGGCTGCAATTACATGGGAGCGGCACAGCCTACTCATCATTCTCCTTTCCTCGGCACTTGCCACCTTTCCATCCATCACCACCACACAGACCCAGCACCCACCGTAATCCCAGCACTCACCACAACCTGGAGTCATCACAACCAGCAACCACCACAATAAGCACCTCGATGCCTTGGCGCCAGCATCAGAAGCAGCAGCAAGTGCAGCGCACCTTGATGCCTTGACTGGTGCGCTGGGGCTTGCGGCTGAGCACCAGTGCGGAGTGCAGAAAGAGGTTGTGCCTGGCAGGGACAGGCGAGAGGTTGGGAGAAGTTGGAGGAAGAGGAATGGGGGGAATGGGCGGGGAATGGGGCGGAGAGATGCGTGGTTGGGAAACGAGACAAATCAAGAAGCAACACACCACATGAGTGCATGCATCCCATGCCATCACACCACATGAGTGCATGCATCCCATGTCATCACACCATCTCACACCATCACTCCGTCTCCCTCCACCAACTTACGGCATGACCAGAGCACCAATGAGCGAGATGGCGATGGCGAGCGCACCCAGATCCTGTGTGCGAGGGACGAGCATGCCCTCTAGCACCGCCATGCCATCCATTCACCCCCTCCCCCCCCCCCCCCCCCCTCCCCCCATTCATTCCTTCTTACGGCATGACCAGAGCGCCGATGAGCGAGATGGCGATGGCGAGTGCACCCAGGTCTTGTATGCGCGGGACAAACATGCCCTCTAACACAGCCATGCCATCCACTGGTGCATGCCCCATCTCAATGAAGAAGCAGCACGCTATCACCATCACCAGCAGCGCTATGAACACCTCCAGATTGCGCACCTGCATGGAGAGGAAAAGAGGGGGGGTGAGGTGAGGTGTGGAGAAGAAAGAAGGCACTGAGTCACTTCAAGAAGCAGCACGCTATCACCAGCACCAGCAGCGCTATGAACACCTCTGGATTGAGCACCTGAAGGACAGGGGGAGGGGAGGTGGAAGGGAAAAAGTGGAACTGAGTCACTTCAAAAGGCCGCACGATCATGAGAACCAGCAGCGCTACGAACACCTCTTGATTGCAAGAGCACAGAACACGAGACAGGCACATGCATAGAAACGGTTCTGGGCAGGCAGTATAAGGTTTGTGAAGGAGAGGCGCGGGTGCGGGGAAAAAGAGGAGGTTCACCCCGAATCGCTGGAGGCCGAGGAAGAGGAGCGTGCTGAAGCCCATGAACACACACACATGCACACATGCACACATGCACACATGCACACATGCACACACACATGCACGCATGCACGCATGCACACATGCACACACACATGCACACATGCACACATGCACACACGAACTCACCCCGAATCGCTGGAGGCCGAGGAAGAGGAGCGTGCTGAAGCCGGTTATAATGACCCCCGCCCACAGACGAATGCCAAACAACATGTTGAGTGCAAAGGCCATTCCTATCACTGCCATGCATGCAGATGTGCACACATGCACGCATGCACACACGCACACACACATGCACATGCACGCACACATGCGCACGCACGCACACACGCGCGCGCGCACACACACACACACACACACACACACACACAAACACACACGCACGCACACAAGGATTGCAAAGGGAAATTGAGTGCAAAGGCATGTGCAAGCCATACAGAAGCAAGCGCTCGGAAAGGAGAGGGAATGAGACCGGGAGAGGAGGAGAGATGAGGGAGAGGAGGAGAGATGAGGGAGAGGGGGGGAGATGATTGAGAGAAGGAAATACCTTCTGGGATGTCACTGGCGATGATCTCTATCTCTGCAATCACCCAGAGCGCAAGGTTGACACCTCGGGGGTACTCCGCCCTGCAATGCTGCGCCAGATGCTTGCCTGCCATCATGCATTGCCGCACAGCACCGCACCACACCACACCACAGCATGACACAGCACAGTGCAGCACAGCACGGCATGGCACAGCACAGAAAGAAGAGCCATGTACACATGGGGTGAGGTTGTATCAAGCCATGGCATAGCAGGGCATGGCATAACATGGCATGGCATAGCATGGCATGGGCGTCTCATGGCATGGGATGACATAGCCAGGCATGGAATGGCATGCAGGGTTGAAGGGCGGCAGCATTGGAAGATGTGGAACCATGCTGTGGCTCCTTGTCTCTCCCCTACTGGTGGTTTGAGAACTAACCGGTGACTATTCCGAGGTTGGCGGACAGTGACTGTATAAGGAGGCCCGCTAGCGATGCCAGCAGAAGAACCCAAAGAAGCTGAAAACGGGAAGGAAAACACAGAAAGAGACAAATTTGCATGGGATGGATGAAGTGTGCGTGGAGCTGTGCAGCATAATGCAGACATTTTCACGCGAGAATAGAGTAACAAGCTGCTGATGGCTGGTAGAAAAAAGAGCGGAGATAGAGGTGTAACCTGTAACCTACCGAGTATTGGTATGCTGCTCCTGCCTTGAGGTCACTTTCAACTGCACGAGAGAAGAATACGAGACGAGCGAAAGGGGACGGGTAGAGAGAGGGGCTCAACGCATGGAGTGAGTGTGTGTGATTGTGATGGGAAGCGGAGGAAGAGACGGTGAGAGCGACGGCGCCTGTACCGTCCCAGTTCACCAAGACTGTGGGCGCACGACGGGCAGGTGGTGTGTTCCTATCCGCATGGAAGTTCAGTGCATGCAAAAACCACGGTGTAAGCGATACTGTGAGTGAGCAATTGGCACGACCAGCAGTTCAAGCGACTCACAATTGGCCGGGTCGATGTAGGCTATGGCGACGAGGAATCCAGGGCCGACGTACGCCCAGAATTTACTCCATCCTCGCTCCTGCGATCACTCACGCATGGACACGCAGGGGTAAGCTGAATGTCAGCCACACAATAACTGCTGCAACCGACCTCATTTACCTAGTATACGATCGTTGATTTTCAACGCTCGACACCTAACTCAGAGATTTCTGATTCCGCGTTCCGATTAGGAGCGGAAAGCTTAGATCCCTAAATGAACAGTGCGCAGCATTCTCCGGCCGAGTCTCGCGCCAGGGCGGAATTACCTCGGGAACGTGCACTTGACCCTCGTCTTGATCCTTGCGGTCTGCGCCCTCGGTCGCCATGCTGCTGATCAGGCCAATGTTCTCCGTCATAAGACCACCAGTACGCCAAAATCGATCAGCGTTCGTGCCTAGACCTTCCGACCGAATGTAGAATCGATCAATAAATAATCAGCAACCGTAGATTCATTTGGATAAGAATCCACTAGCGCGTGTTGTCGTAACCCGCCAACGTAAACGCCTCCTAAGATGGTTGGCCTATGTTATGGCTAGCTTGCATTGTTCCGGGGCTGGTGAATTGGGGCGAAGCGAAGAACAGTAGCCATCAATCAAAGAGATGGCTTGAAATGGAAGCTTGGTTGGTGCATTGCACGCTCCCCACTCCCCGCTGCATTCTTGTCCAGCATCACATCGCAACTCGAGGGGGTGGGTGGGTGGGTTCTCGACACGTCGATTTACCAGATAACGGTATGAAACTGTACATAATATTTCAAAGTAGGGATGAAATGCATGGAAGTGCGCATGTTTTGAGCAAGTACCGTAGTGGTGGTTATGCATTTATGCAACCTTATTACATATCCGCACACTGCATTACACATACTACACCAGCATCGAAGCAGGAAACAGCAGTGGTGTGTTTCGATCAACATTGAAGTTGAATGCTTATTGCGGCCAATGCAGGATGTATAAACGAGAAAACTAGTTAACTTCACGCACTTATAACGACTCTGTTGCACGCTGTATTGCACAACTCAACAGCCGCTGGAGTGGTCGCCTTCTTGCAGCACTGGCTACACTGCTGCTTGCTGTTGCTTGAAGTCTTGGGTGCACACACTGGAAAACAGAACCAGAGAGAGACACATCCGGATTGAATTGTGTGCGGAACAGCTTCTCATGCATGGGAATGTGGCAATCATGAATCCAGAATCGCATGGAATGACTTTGGCACTTACTGACGCATCCAGGCACAGGCTTGCAGTTGACAAACTTCCCATGGATGCAGGAGCAGCGCTGGCAGAGGTCGCCAGTCTTGGTCATGTCGTGAGCTCCGTTCTTCACAAAAATTGGACCCCATCCTGGTCCAGCACTTACGCACTCGTTTGGACCCTCTGAGGGAAATGGAGGGAAAAGCACATCGAAGTGGACAAGGGTGAGCCGGAAAAAAGACGGTCAATCAAGAAATCAACGATGCCATACACAATCCGTGTGAGGGACCAAATAGCTTATTAGCAAAGAATGCAGACGGAATGTAAGGGGAATGGAGCTCACGAGCACTGTTGATGCAGTTGCCAATGTATGTGTCGTTGACAAACCGTGATACTTCACACCTGGTGGTTGAAGGAGAAAAAGGAAGTCAAATAATGCACAGAGAATGAAGAAAAACGTCATTAGCAAGTAGCGCATTCAGGAGTTGCCTTGAAGCAAGTCAGATGATTCTCTCTGCTGGTTAATCTCACAGCCCACGCGACTCAACTGGTTCTGTCTGGTGTCCTTGCATCGCGTGCCGTCCTTCCATCGCCCCACCGCGTCCTGCTTGCACAGCTTTCCCAGCGGACACACGCAGGTGGGGCCGGACTTGAGCTTCTGGCACGTGCAGCGCGGACAGATGGTCGAAGCCGTGATGCCGCTGGTACCCGGTGCGAACATGACGGAGCGGAACATGCAGTACTTCTGATTTATCTGATCGACTGGTTAACAACGTCAGAAACAGAAAACGGAGAAATTATCAGAAGACGAAATACTCTGCGGTGTTTTCAAGCGTTTCTTGCGGTAGAGAGGGTCGCAAGAAAAACACATTGTTGGTAATCGATGGCTTACTAGGCACGTCGGAGGCGCATTTCCCCTTGAACAAGAAATGGGGTGAGTTTTTCACCACCTTGGTCACCAAACACCTGAAACGATCAATCAATTCAGCAAACAGGCCGCGATACAGGATATAAATTCGCTCTCGTCAACAACTATGCTCGTGATGTCATGACATTCTCACAGCGGGACCCGCGTACCCGAAGTCTCGCTTGCATAAGGGCTTCATGGGGTGTAGTTCTTGTCGTAGTAGCATGTGGATCCGTCAGGTAGGCCTGACCCAGCTCCAGTTGCACAGACAACCCATGGCCCTGCATGAAATACCAGGCATCAGGATCCATATTCAAATGTAAAATAGTATGTCGCGCAAGCGCAAGCACTTCAAAGAAAGTCCTCGCATCACCTGAAGTTGAAGCGAGGAGCAGCAGAAATGGAAGAGATGCGAGGATCTTCATTGCCGATGTCTGATCGCTTTCCGCTGCCTGCTATGATGGCCCGAGAAGCAACAGGAGGTCACTATTCCAGGTGATGTAAATTACTGTGACCGAAAGATTCAGGGCTATTGTATTTATAGCAGCATATGAAACCTTATCCAGGAGTCGCATCGGCCATGCTCATGGCAATGCCCCGCGGATAATGTCATGGAGAGGGGCGGTAGAGCAGAGGGAGTTCCGTTGGTTCAACAAATGTGCAAGGGATTCGCGAACGCGCCGCAACATCAGCATGTCAGTGCTGAAAATGTCCTCAGAAGATGTTACAAGTCCGTACCATTCATACACGCTTTTGTGCCTACTTACATTTACCGTAACCCAAACAGCTCACTGAGGTGGCACAGTAATGATGTGACCTACGGTATGTGGTGTATTTTCAGTCTGGTGGAAAAATAGGGGCTCTAAAACGCCTACGGTACCAGCAGATATGTGGAAACAGTAGAAACATGTATGATTTGTGGGGACGTGAAATCTTGGTTGAAGTGTTTGCCGCTGATGGCAATCATGACATTTGCCTTTACATCCCCTTCCATACTTATGTATCAACATCTCTGCAAGGATGGAAGCTCCATTCTTTTGTTAGAAAAATATCTTATAGCTCTTAGCTGGAGAGGATATGAGCTTACATTGTTGGTGTGCAAGAACTAAAGAAGGCTCAAGGGGAGCCAGTGATGGCATATTAAGGTCACTGTGCTGGCAAGGCAGGGCAAACTCGGTTCATCGTTCTGAAGGTTAAGCCATACTGCCTGAAGCCTGCCGATAAACCCTGTTACACGCTGTTTCACACATCTCAACACCCTCTGGTGTGGTGGCCTTCCTGCAGCACTGGCTGCATTGCTGTGCGACGTTGGTTGGGCTCTTTGGAACACACACTGCGAAAGAGCACCAATGGGGCAATACAAAGAGAAGGAATAAGAAACAAGGACTCGAGTATACTAACGAATGAGTGAATGCTACAACACATTTCCAGTCACTAACTACCCACAGACTGACATGCAACTTACTGGCACATCCGAGTACAGGCTTGCAGTTGACAAACTGTCCTTTCATGCAGGAACAGCGTTGGCATAGATCACCGGTCTTGGTAATGTTGTGAGCCCTATTCCTCACAAAAATGGGACCCCACCCTGGTCCTGCACTGATGCACTCGTTGGGGCCCTCTGACAGTGATGGAATATAAACATCCAAGGAGGGAATAAGGGGGTGGGAACGCGATGATAGAACGAAAATTTAAAAGGATGGGAGAGCACACACGTTGCAGAAACAATAAGTTGAGTAGGAGATGAACTAGACATGAACAATTGGATCTGTAAGCACGAAAGCGGTAAGGGAGAAGAACACAACGATGGAGGGGGAGGAACTGACGAGCAGGGTTGATGCAGTTGCCAACGTACGAGCCATTGACCACCCGTGATACTTCACACCTGGTGGTGCCATGACGACATGGGAGGGAGGCAAATACGTACAAGGTGTTAAAAAAATTACTCATTCCACAGCACAAAATTTATCTGTGTGCAGGAGAGTCAAGGGCATATCGTTTCCATACTCGTCCCTGGTCACACTCCCGCTTCCCCGTTTTCCCACTCCCATCCCCCACGCGACTCAACTGGTTCTGTCTGGAGTCTCGGCATCGCGTGCCGTCCTTCCATCGCCCCACCGCGTCCTGCTTGCACTGCTTGCCCAGCGGACACAAGCACGTGGGGCCGCCCTTGAGCTGCCGGCACGTGCAGTGCGGACACATGGATGTCGCCGTGATGCCGCTCGTCCCCGGCGCGAACATCACGGAGCGAAACATGCAGAACCGTTTGGTGATTTGGTCCACTGAAAGGGAGGTGGAGAGCGGCGGCGGGGAGGGGCAAAGGATTGTTGAGAAAACGTGACATTGCAATGATATTCGCAGTCAGTGCGGAGGCAGGTGGAAGAGAAAGAGTTTGGAAACTTACGAGGAACGTCAGAGGCGCATTCGCCCTTGAACTTGAAATGCGGTGAGTTGCGAACCACCTTGGTCACCACACACCTGAAAAAAAGGGGAAAGTCACGCACACGGAAGGCATGTAGCGAACGGATTTGAGCTGCGCTTGCATGGTGGTGAACCACTCCCTATATTAATCGCATCTTTCATGGCGGATCGCTAGAATAGGGTATTATAGGACTGCTGCCATTTCAGGTTTCAAGAAAGACGCGATTCTCAGCGTACCCGAATTCTCTCTTGCAGTAGGGCTTGATGGGGGTGTAGTTATTGTCGTAGTAGCATGTGGCTCCGTCAGGTAGGCCCGACTTTTTGTCACCGGCGACGGCTAACCACGGCCCTGAACGAACGATAGCGGAGCGAAAGAAGCTCGTGGGCAAGGCTGAATACAGAACGTATTCCGAGCGTCCGCGTGTTCATTACAACGAAAACGCGAACTGGAAAATGAATATTTATCATAGGTGAACAAATGACGAAGCTATGAGAGTAGCACCTGAATTCAACGAGAGCAGAAGCAGCAAGGTAAGCGATGCGCGGAGCTTCATTCCTGCGAGTATCGTTCGTTCCACGACGTCCTGTGCTCACTATGCTTCGTGAAACCCCTGCGATTGAGAATCTGACAGAGAATTTTGGAGTCTACGAATCTCAGTATAACTGAGCCAGAGCGAGAAATTCTTGCGTAATAAAGCTTTTATCCTTGTTAGTGTTAAGGTCGTGCAGTAGCAGCGCCTTTACACTCACTCCAGCTAACAGCGATTGCAACGAGGTGGATGCATCGCTGGCAAGGAAGGTGCAACGGAGCAACCTCAATAACCTTGAGGTAGTAACAGCTCGAAGAAAGCTTATGACGTTGGAGCTTCCTGCAACTAGTAGCTTATGAGGTGTTGCTTTCAGATTCTCAATCACGCCGATTCAGGCTTTCAAATTCACAAGAAATCTGCTCAAATTCAAATGCTTTCAACCTGAGCAAAATTTACTCTTAGAGAGCAGTCCAACTAGCCGAGCTGTGCGAAGCATCTCAAATTCGCCAACGAGCCGCAAGCACTGCAACTCCATGCAGAAAGTGTGCGTGACTCTGTGATGGCGACAGCATGTGCGACCTTGGGCATGCGGGAGGGAAAACCATGTGCGACATAGGATGGGCATGTGGATGGGAGGGAATTCCCGAAAACCAGAAATTTGATGCATCCTCTGCTTTCGCTGCAGGTCCTAGTCGTGTCGCAGCACGAGCCGCTTGGTGAAATGAAATCTCCTTTCACAATCGATTCCATCCCATAGCCTTCACCGTTGGATTCCGTTACTGCAAGGGATGTTTTTTCACGTACCCTTTAGACAGTGAAATCATATGTTCTTTTATGCGGGTCGTGATTCTTTGCTCACTACGAAGCAACACAGAATCCCATTGCAGTAATTCTTAGGGAGGGACTGAAGTCAGTTTGAT
The DNA here is from genome assembly GCA_947471745.1 of Closterium sp. Naga37s-1. Lineage (NCBI taxonomy): Eukaryota > Viridiplantae > Streptophyta > Zygnematophyceae > Desmidiales > Closteriaceae > Closterium > Closterium sp. Naga37s-1. The sequence goes on from CANJKZ010000906.1 coordinate 10,503, forward strand.
GCAACTTTTGCCAGCACTGTTAATCAATAAAAGCATTGTAAAGCTACAAGAGATTCATTTAGCCTATACTATTGCCTCCACAGCTGCAGCCACATCCGCAATGCTCTTAAACTGGTGCCTTTCCTTGACGAGGTGCTTGCCGAAGTTGAGAGCCCTGCGCTCGCAAGCTGCCCTCACATCAGGGTCGGCAATGGACTCCAGATCCTCCACATGCGCGATGCCAACAATGCGCCTGCAAGAGTAGACACACCACGGACGGCACAACCCGCAAAGTCAGGACTTCCATTCCCTCGCAGATCTTGGTGGACGGCGAAACAGGACACCTGAAATCCTGGTAACATACGGCAAAGCACCCACTACCAGCTCCTGCGCTCATCCAATCGACCAGCTATCACCCGAACCTGCACCAGCTCACCCAAGCCTCTACCAGCTCCCACCCAACCCTGCAGCAGCGCTCACCTGATCATCTTGGCCCCGGCGAATCCCAGCGAGTCCAGGAAGACCTCGCGCAGGAAGGCGGTCTGGGCGGCGGAGAGCAGCGCAGCATTGTCGTGGTACAGTGCCTGCGGGTACGCGTCTCCCTTGGCCAGTGCCTTGTCGTTCCACAGCGCCAGGAACTTGGCCTCAAACTTCTGCCACGTCTCCGTGACGCACTGCAGGAGCCACTTCTTGGCCGCCTGGGCGAGGGATGGGGAGAGGGATGGGGGGAGGATGGTGAAGGATGGTGAAGGAGAGCGACTGATGGCAAGGTCGGTCCATTTAGCACACTCATACAAACAGGACAGTCCACAGAGAACACTCACAGCACGGGAGTCATCAGCGGTGGCGTGGCCGTCCTGACTGAAGTAGGCCAGCAGCAGGTTGCCCAGGAAGGCCCCGATGTCAAAGCCCATCGGACCGTAGAACGCAAATTCCGGGTCGATCACGACCGTTGATTCCTCCGTGACCATGACTGAGCCTGTGTGCAGATCCGCATGCAGCAGCGCCTGTGCGCGCTCACAGAACCTGCAAGAGGGAGGAGCGGGGAGGGGATGCACAAGAGCGCAGGCAAAGCAAGCGTGAAATAGGATGCATGAGGGTGGCCCACAATGACAAGTGGAGATAAAGGATGAACCTGAGCCGCCTGAGCCACTTGAGCCACCTGAGCCACCTGAGCCACCACTGAAAATTAACCACAAAATGGTTGGAATGCATGGTGGTGGATTGTGGAACACACCACAAGCACCAGGCGCATCAATACACCACTTGCCCTTGAGCTCCGAAATGGCGAGCTTGCGGGGCACGTCCTCACTCACTCAGCCGTGACAGGCGTGGTGGTGAAACACAGAGAGAGCAATGAGCAACCAGAGGGGGAGCAGAACACCAAGGAAGAAGGGCCGCACTCACTTGCTCTTGAGCTCGGTGATGGCGAGCTTCAGCGGCACATCCTCCCTCAACGCCGCTGCATCTGCGTCGAGCTGGGGGGTGGTCCAGCGGTTGTTGGTGGCGAGCACGTAGGGCTCAGTGAAGATCACCTGCTCCGTCAGCCGACACATCTCCACGTTGCCACAGAACTCCCGCACTGCGGGGCAACAGGGAGCGGAGGAATGGCACGGCAGAGCGTTGGGACGGCAAGGGCTGGGAACCTCGTTTCACTGTGCTGAGTTCAATGGCCCCGCATTTGAATATACTGAGCAAAAGCCATATCTCATTAACTGCCAGCAACCATTGAAAACGGCGCACCTTTGTCGCGGTAGACCTCGGTGTTGATGGCGATGAGTGACGACAGGAACAGCGTGCTGGCGAGGAACGACGACATGTGCTCCGCCAGCCGCGGGTACACGCGCCCCTGCACCAGCCCCTTCCGCAGCACAATCGCGGGCGGCGCCACATACCGCATCACCAGCAGCGCCATCGGGTGACTAAAGAAATACACCTCAGGCACCAGCTCAGGCACCCATGCAAACTGCTGCCGCAGCGCCAGCGCCTCGTAGTAAATCCTATCTAGAGTCATGGGCCAGGATTCCCCCACCACTCGCACGTACGGCAGCGCCTGCTTCACCACTAAGGCCCCTCCCGGCCCTTCGACAATATACACGAAGTTGATGTTCCCGTCCCCCACCTCCCGCACGGACCACTCCGCCGGGCCGCCGCCGAGCCTGGCGGCGAGGTCCGGGTGGTCCTGGAGGAAGGCAGGCACGGTGTGCTCGCTGACGGGCGTGAAGCGGGAGGCTTCCAGAGCGTCTTTGCGGATGCGGTCCTTGTGCGGGTCCGTGTGCGGGTGCGCATCGTCCTCCTTGGTGTGAGGGTTGTTGGCGGGCGGTGGGTACATGGGTGAGGAGGGCACGGGGGCGCCGAGGGAGTGGAGGAACCCGCGGATGTCAAAGACTGATGCGCCTTCTTTCTTCCAGATGACGCCCTGCAGGGATGATGGGGCAGAGGGGCGTGTGGGATGGGGGCATAGGATGAGAAGGCGCCGAGCTGTCAGAAGTAGACAGGTGGGCTGCAAAGGCCTTATTTCCATCAACTCTCGCTGATGTCAAAGACTGATGCGCCCTCCTTCCAGATGACGCCCTGCAGGGAGGGTAGGGTGTGTGGGAAGGTTGCCCAAGGACATATGCGAGGGAAAGGGGTGAGCAAGAAGTTAGGGATCATGCCTCGCATGCCTCACATGCCTCACATGCCTCACATGCCTCACACACACATGCCATAATAAAAACCTCCCACCCACCCTGTCAGTAATGAGGCCTGTGATGAACTGCGCTGGTGTGATGTCAAACGCCGGGTTCCACACATCGATGCCGTGAGGCGCCACCTGCCATGTGAGTCAACCAGGTACATGGAAACAGCAGTGCGTGGGTAGAGCAGCACATGGGTAGAGCAGCACATGGGCAGAGCAAAGACACAGCAACATTGAGTAGATCCAGGTAGAAAATGCCAAGAACCGCAATAGTAAAATGCACTGCACCCTCAGATGTGTTGGCGCACCTGCGGGCCGGCGCCTCCCAGCGAGTGCGTGAGCTCAGCAGAGTGCCGCTCCTCCACCACGATCTCCTCCCCCGTCTTGATCGCCGCATCGATGGACGTGAGTGGCGCCGCCACGAAGAAGGGCGTCTTGTGGTGGAAGGCCGATAGAGCCAGGGAGTACGTGCCGATCTTGTTTGCCGTGTCGCCTAGAGGTTGAGTGGAGAGGTGGGGGTTCGAGAGATGGGGGGTAGAGAGGGGGTCAGCGGCGCAGACACAAAGAAGGGCGTCTTGTGGTGCCTGCCAGGTGACAGAGGTGGAAAAATGAGACGGATGGAGCAACAGCAGGCAGAAGGCAGCAAACAACAGTGAACACACCGTTTGCAGCAATCCGATCGGCGCCCACAACAACAGCGTCGATGCGGCCAGCAGCCTTGAGCGAGGCGGCAGCAGAGTCAGCAATGAGCAGCCGCGGGATGCCGTCGTGAGTCAGCTCAAACGCCGTCAGCCTCGAGCCCTGTGTTGTAGGGACCGTATCTCTGTGCACACTGCTGTTTCCAGCAGACCCTGGGCGTGAAGGGAGCGGATGACGCCCAAGGCTGTGCCGTAGGCCGTACTGTTGCAAGGCTGTGAGAGGGAGGGAAACAGGGAGAAGACAGGGTAACGAATGTCATCCGTGCACAATGCCGTTTCCAGCAGGCCCTGCACGTGCAGCGGGCGGATCACTCCCAGGGCAGTGGCCGTAGGCTGCAGTGGCCAGGCTGTCGTGTGAGGGAACAGGAAACGGGGGCAAGGAAAAAAGCATGTGAGGCGCTAGCCCTGGTTGTAGGGACGCGTCTCCGTGCACACAGTTGTTTCCAGCGCATGTAGGGAACGATCCACTCCCAGTGCTGTGCCATAGGTAGGCTGCAGACTGCAGTGGCCAGGCTGCGAGAGTGGTAAGGGAAGGCGTGGGAGTGAGAGCGGGAAAATGCATGTGAGGTGAGAGCCCTGGGCGTGGAGGAAGCGAATGACGCCTAGAGCCGTGTCGTGGGCCGCTGTGTGCAAGGAAGTGAGGGGTGGAAGGAAGGAGATGTGAGGGGCGAGCCCTGGTTGTATGGGCGCGTCCACCATTGTTTCCAACTGGCCCTGCACGTGGGAGGGAGGTCATCACTCCAGCACTGTCCATAGCCAGCAGTGGCGTGGCTGTGCGGGGCAAGAATGGTGGTCGGGATGGGGATGGTTCAGGATGGGGATGGTTCAGGATGGGGATGGTTTCTGGATGGGGATGGTTCAGGATGGGGATGGGAACGGGAAGAGAATAAGCAAGCAGTGTACACACCACCACTAGGTATGGGGTGAGGGGTTCCGCATTGTATGCAATAACCCTCACCTGCCAGTGTTGCAGTGGGTGAGCACCCGTAGGTTCTTCCCCTCAACGCCCTTCTGCCTCAGCGCCTCCACCACGGCCTGAGCGCCAAACGCCCCGATGCGCTTGTTGCCCCGCCACGTCATCACTCAGCATCGCCTCCGCTGCCAGCACTGTTGCCTGAGAGGGGGGGGCGAGGGTGGTTAACAGATGGCAGTGATGGGGTGCGAAGACGTGAGAACAAAGAGAAGAGCCACGTCATCACTCAGCATCGCCTCCGCTGCCAGCACTGTTGCCTGTGGTGGGGGGTGGGTGGGCCCGGGGGGTTGGTTGGCCCAGAGGGGTGGTTGGCAGACCGGCAGGGAGATGAAGGGTGAGGTCAAAGCGGAGAGCCACGTCATCACTCAGCATCGCCTCCGCTGCCAGCGATCGCCTGGTGGGGAGGGGAGGAAAGGGGAGGCGCATGGGAGGAAGTCGAAGGAGGGGGGGAGAGTGAAAACAAAGCGGATAGCCACATCATCACTCAGCATCGCCTTTGCCACCCGCACCGTTACCATTACACCGTTACCATTACCACCACTGCACCGTTACCATTACCACCACACTACACCATTACCATTACCACCACACTACACCGTTACCATTACCACCACACTACACCGTTACCATTACCACCACACTACACCGTTACCATTACCACCACACTACACCGTTACCATTACCACCACACTACACCGTTACCATTACCACCACACTACACCGTTACCATTACCACCACTACACCGTTACCATTACCACCACACTACACCGTTACCATTACCACCACACTACACCGTTACCATTACCACCACACTACACCGTTACCATTAACACCACACTACACCGTTACCATTACCACCACACTACACCGTTACCATTACCACCACTACACCGTTACCATTACCACCACTACACCATTACCATTACCACCACACTACACCGTTACCATTACCACCACACTACACTGTTACCATTACCACCACACTACACCGTTACCATTACCACCACTGCACCGTTACCATTACCACCACACTACACCGTTACCATTACCACCACACTACACCGTTACCATTACCACCACACTACACCGTTACCATTACCACCACACTACACCGTTACCATTACCACCACACTACACTGTTACCATTACCACCACACTACACCGTTACCATTACCACCACACTACACCGTTACCATTACCACCACACTACACCGTTACCATTACCACCACACTACACCGTTACCATTACCACCAATGCACCGTTACCATTACCACCACTACCACCAGCACTACCTGAGCTCACCAGCACTACCTCGGCTCACCAGTACAACCGCCTCGGGCGTGGGTTCCTCCTTGGCTGCCTCCTCCGCCACCCTCTTGAGCTTCTCTGCCGCGTCTGATAGGTTCACTGCCGTGGGGCGACTGGGAGGGGACAAGGGGGGAGAGAGAAGAGTGTGTGAGAGAGAGACCAAGGGGAACACGTGAGCGCATATGGTCCTGTTTGATCTTCTCTGCCGCGTCTGATAGGTTCACTGCCGTGGGGCGGCTGGAATGGGGGGCGGAGGGAGGGAGAGGGGGAGTGAGGGGAGTGAGGGAAAGTTGTTGGAAGTGTGGGGGACGGGATTGCCCCCCACGCGAAAGACCTCCCTTGACTCGGACCAAGGGAGGGTTCGTTCTTGGAAGGTTGGGGTGACGGCGGATTGTCCGCGTCGCCACGCAACCGAACTTCCCCCGGTTGGGTCCGAATATTTGTGGGGGCGACACTTGGCAGCCCCACAAGCATGCACGAAAATAGCAAGAGCGCAAGCGAATGTTACGAACATTTCGCTACACTCGCTATTGTTCCTTGTAACACACGATTGTCGGCGTGAAAAAACGAACCCGGCAAAGTCCGAAATTGTGAACGCGGACGTCGCGGAAATTGGACGCGATCCTGAGTCCGAATTTCCGGCGAGTCGCGCGCGGTTCGATGTTACAATTGTGCTTGCATGTTTTAGCTATAAAACCAGAGAGCAAATTCCATAGAGTTAACTTCAACTCGTCACTTGTACCCATCCTTGCATTATAAGAAATATCTCTTTCAATTCTCAGGCGATTACAGAGATTCAAAGTGCCACTGATTCCTTGCTCCGAGCCTGTCGGAACGATCCTAGTCTTGGCTCCTAACTCGCCAAGTAGAATCTGTGGCGTCACTAGGAGTGAGACGGTTTCCTTCAAAAGTGAGGCGCTGCCAGGGCCTTTTCAGATGCCAATGGTCAAACACACAAGCGCACCTGGACACGAGGTAGTCAAGGCGGTTGGTGATGTGCTTCACGGCAGCATCCTGTGCCGGTGCACCTCCACTGCCAGCGCCAGCGCCAGCGCTCTGTGATCGACATACCTGGAATGGATATGCGCTGCGCACCTGGACACGAGGTAGTCAAGGCGGTCGGTGATGTGCTTCACAGCGGCATCCGCGGACTCGAACACGCTGTGCTGGTGCACCTCCACTGCCAGCGCCAGCGCTGCTGCGATGGCGATCGCCGGCGCTCCCCTCACCACCATGTCCTTGATGGCGTGCCTGAGGGTTGTGATGGGTGCGGTGCGGTGGAGTGCGGTGCAAGGCAATTCACAGGAGGAGGCATTAACTGGCATGTTCGTGGTCGCATTTCCGGCGTTTCGTGATGCATGGGGTTCCAAACACAGAGCATGATGAGATGACAATGAGAATCGCGAACCCACCAGGCAGCTTCGGTGGTTGGGATGTCGAGGTAGATAGACTCGTGAGGAAGCTTCCGCTGAAATGAAGGCAACACGCGCGGCGGGGCGTAAAATGGAAGGGGGAAAGAAGAAGCAGCGCCTCAGTCTGGTTAAACGCGCGCCTTCATAACATCGGAGCCGTAATGATTCTTATCCTTTACGTACGACGCACCCTTTACAAGAAGGGTGCGACAGTTTCGTGCGCAGAATTTTCACAATATCGCTATTTTTTATACCGAGAATTTAACTGAAAGCTCCGCTGAAACATTCTGAGGATTTATGAGAGCTGAAAACACAACTCGCCTGGTCCAGAAGCTCGAGCTTCCCTCGGGAATACCGAATGGCCTGAAGCACCTTCGACTCGCCCGACGCGCCCACATTCTCCGCCGTCACCGTCAGATCTGCAACCGCTGCCGCCATTGCTGCCGTCGGATTCGATAGTTTCCAACGACGAAATTCAAAGAACGGATTTGTCGAAACTACCGGCGAGGTGTGAAGGGATTGTCAGGTCTGCGAAGTACCGGGAGAGGCGCTAGATGCGGAGGCGGCGGCGAAGCTGGTCGGGGGTTGGATTGGAATACAAATGGATGGCCGAAGCTGAAGGAGAAATCCTTAGTGGCAGCTTTCTGACCTCCGAGCTGGTAACAATTGAAAATTGACGATTCGAAATAGTTCGCAACACCCAGGACATCCCGAGGCATAGCGACAGTCGCCATTGCCTAGGTTATGTTCGCTGAATGGTTTGCCATTGCCGTGGCCTGAATAACAAGCAGAGAATCGAGACACTGAAACCCCCGTTTTAGTCAGAACACAGCACAGCATACAGCACAGCACACAGCATACTGCACACAGCACAGCACACCACAATGCTTTACCTCGTTACTCCTCTTCACATCATCACCTCCCCATCATGTCGTTTCTCCGAATCGCGATAGTTCCTGGTCAAATTGTTACCACCATTATCCGCAGGCATCAGATATAAATCTTCACCACATGGTCGCTTTCCTTCGGGTTTTGGCCGTTCATTTTTTCCTCCCTGTAACTCTTTCTCACCGCCGTTTCTGCGTTACCTCCGCATCATCACCGCGATGTCGTTGGGTCAGCCGAAAGGAGCAATCGATGGACACATGAAGTCTTCGGATGATGAAATCTCTCTACTTTCGATCGCGATACGAGTCGCTATGGATCGTAGTTAGCCAGTAGCAACACTTCGCATTGCTTCAAATTCTCTGTCGCGATACGAGTCGCTATGGATGCGACGCGCATGCGCGCAGTGCGCCGCGCATGGCCGCATTAGAGAAGAGGATAAGGTAGCCATCTAATTGGTTCAGCATGCTGCTTCATCATGCTGTAGGTATGCTGATCATTGCAGTCAGCATGCTTCAATGTGCGACATCATGCTTCAATGTGCGACATCATGCTTCAATGTGCGACATCATGGTATGCTGACCGTTGCTGTCAGTCAGCATGTACGCACAAACTGCCATCATTCTTAGTGCACTCTCCTGTCGTTGCTCTGCGCGTTGCTTGCTGCCCTTTTGGGCCGTCCTGCGTTGCCCTTGCCTTGGCGAAGGATTCGCGCGCTGGCAAGGGGGAAGGGGATGGGGAATGGATTCGCGCGCTGGCAAGGGGGAAGGGGATGGGGAATGGATTCGCACGCTGGCAAGGGGGAAGGGGATGGGGAATGGATTCGCAGTGCTAAATGCTCTCTCCAGTATGCCCTCTCCTGCCGCTTGCGTCTTGCCCCATGCACAGCAGGGTCATCAGCACGCAAGCCTGCACAGTTGTTGTACCAGCGTCACTTGCTGCGCGACCAGTGCAATGCCAGTGCCCCTTAGTGCGCACTGCAGAGATTCACAATGCAAGGTAGCGTCACTTCACTCTAATTCACGGTCTTGCTCAAATTCACAGTCTTGCTCTCTTTGATCAACAGACTCCTGAAAAGCTAATGGTAGCGTCACGTGCTCGAATTCACGTTCTCGCTGATTATCAACTTCACGTTAATGGTTCCTTCACCATTTGTTGCCATGGGTTGTTACCCCCCCCCACCATCCATTACCTTTTGGTGTTAACCCCCCCCCATGTCACATAGGAATCGCCATCTTGTTATCTTGGCATCGGCATCACCATCCCATTCATTATCATGTGATGTTGCCTCTGTTTGGCAGTGGTGATGTTGCCTCTGCATGGCAAAGGTGGTGTAGCCTCTGCATGGCAAAGGTGGTGTAGCCTCTGCATGGCAAAGGTGGTATTATCACCACTGTACCTCCCAGCACACACACGTGTCAACACGTGCGCTCAGCATGTGGACAGGACATGGGCGGCATGTGGGCGGCATGTGGGCAGTGTGGGTGCTGGATAATCAATGGATGTACACAGCACAGCACAGCACAGCACCGCACAGCACAGCACAGCACAGCACAGCACAGCACACACCACAGCACAGCGCAGCACAGCACAGCACAGCACACAGCACAGCACAGCACAGCACAGCACAGCACAGCACAGCACAGCACAGCACAGCACAGCACAGCACAGCACAGCACAGCACAGCACAGCACAGCACAGCACAGCACAGCACAGCACAGCACAGCACAGCACACAGCACAGCACAGCACAGCACACAGCACAGCACAGCACAGCACAGCACACAGCACAGCACAGCACAGCACACCACAGCACAGCACAGCACAGCACAGCACAGCACAGCACAGCACAGCACAGCACAGCACAGCACAGCACAGCACAGCACAGCACAGCACAGCACAGCACAGCACAGCACAGCACACAGCACAGCACAGCACAGCACAGCACAGCACAGCACAGCACAGCACAGCACAGCACAGCACAGCACAGCACAGAACAGCACAGCACAGCACAGCACAGCACAGCACAGCACAGCACAGCACAGCACAGCACAGCACAGCACAGCACAGCACAGCACAGCACAGCACAGCACAGCACAGCACACAGCACAGCACAGCACAGCACAGCACAGCACAGCACAGCACAGCACAGCACAGCACAGCACAGCACAGCACAGCACCGCACCGCACAGCACAGCACAGCACAGCACAGCACAGCACAGCACAGCACAGCACAGCACACAGCACAGCACAGCACACAGCACAGCACAGCACACAGCACACAGCACACAGCACAGCACAGCACACAGCACAGTATGCAGAACAGGACAGCACAGCATATAGCACAATACGCGGAACAGCACACAGGCCGCACAGCACACAGCACAGCACAGCAACAAAACACTTCCTTCACAACTGAGCATGCTCTCGCACCTTGCTCCCATGAGCCTCTCCCTGTATGACTTTCCGTGAGTCGTTCTGTTGGTGATGCCTTTGCAGCAATAGCATCGCCAGAAGCTGGGTCATGTGCTTCTGCTCGCCCAGCAAGTCTGAAGGCGGGATCAATCTTGGTAGCGTCAGCGCAGCAGCATCAGAGAGGCCACAGTTTATGTGCTCCTCTGATCTACTGCACAAGGACCTCGGTGCATGTTAATCTACATCAAGTTCTCTGTTGAATGGTAAACTAGATGAAGCTCTCTGTTGCATGTTACACCTCTGTTGCATGTTAAGCATCTGCTGCATTGCATGTTAGCCCTCTGATACAGGTTAGCCTCTGTCAAGTGCATTGTTGCACGTTAAACAGTGATCTGGTGCATGGCACCGGTACCTGTATCAATTCACTGTTATGCTAGCATCTGAATCCTATGTCAAGTGCATTGTCTGTGCTGGTTACCATATGTTATTTGTGTTACATTAGTTTCTATAAGATGCGTGAATCTACCCTTAATCAAGCAATTAAAAAGATACGGTGCACTATGTTTTTTATTATCTGGATGGAAGGTATCATTCGATACACGGGAGGACCAGCAGACTCGTGCCTCTAAACTGAGCAATATCAATCAGCAGATATAGAGAATATTGATCCACAATTTATCGATTGAAGAGTTTTGTCTAACTTGTCAATGCAAAGATTTGCATCAAGGCAAGATAGAAAAAGAGAAGTGATTGATCAACACAACACATCACATACCGTATATTGATATTGGTCTTCGTGTATGTAGATGATTAATCATTTGGTTCATGCTGGTATTCTATGATGCTTTATTTCTAAGGTAGTGCAGTGAAAATGTTTCATAATGTATGACATATTTCCTCAAAATCCGCACGCGACTCGTTTGACGGAAAACAATAATAGTGAGACTTTAGCCGGGGTAGCCGCGAGCCCAAAACTCCCCTCGGCCGCCTGTCGCACAGATCCGTGAACCTTTGCCTTGGATTTGTGTCAGGCGGTTCCCCGAGGTGTCGCCGCCTGGCAATTTCAAAATGCTGAACCTGTTTACCCGCCAAATCGAAACACTTTCTGGTTGTGATTTCAAACCTGTTCACCGCTTGACTTGGTTGAGGCAATCTGGTCTGGTAGAAACCAGATGGTGCAATCTGGTCTGGTAGAGTGATTTCCGACTCTACCTCTGCTGCAGCTCTCCCCTCCCTGCTCATTTGCTCTCCTTCCCTGCCTCTTAGCTCACTACCCTCGCAGCCTTGGCTTCCGCGAATTCCCTAGCGAATGCAGCTCTTTGCGCTGACAGTGTTACAGTGCTTGATAGAACACAGAACGATGGTGCCAGAATGACCCCGTTATTATACTCAGTTCCACGTCGCTCGGATTAGCTGGTAAAACCATGAGTGTTGAAACGGCTGCCGTTTATTAACCTTTCACGAAATCTCCAGTACTCATCAGGTGGTTCCTGTATCCTGCCACACTTCAGTAGCTGTAGTGGAAGTTGCGATCATCCACCAACTGGCGACGGCTACCGGTGCTGCACGTTTTCGTGAATATGTCGAGTAGCTCTCTGGCGAGCAGGTCAGAACGGGCTATTTGTACGTACATCAGAAAGTTGCGCCAGTAGCCATCGTATGTAGTCGCGGTGGAAGCACGAATCGCTGAGCGCTAACACGTTTGACGTTAACGGTAGACGCATAGGTGAAAGAAACCGGCCTGCTCCTAGTGACGCCACAGAATGCACTTGGCGAGTTAGGAGCCAAGACTAGGATCTTTCCGACGGGCCTCGGAGCAAGGAATCCGTGGCACTTTGAATCTCTGCCTGCGAATTGAAAGAGATATTGCTTATAATGCAGGAATGGGTACAAGTGACGAGTTGAAGTTAACTCTCTGGAATTTGCTCTCTGGTTTTTATAGCTAAAACATGCAAGCACAATTGTTAACATCGAACCTGCGCTCGACTCGCCGGAAATTCTGGACTCAGAGAATCGCGTCCAATTTCCGGGACAATTTCAGACTTTGCCGGGTTCGTTTTTTCACGCCGACAATCGTGTGTTACAAGGAACAATAGCAAGTGTAGCGAAATGTTCGTAACATTCGCTGTGCACTCTTGCTATTTTCGTGCATGCTTGTGGGGGATGCCAAGTGTCGCCCCCATAAATATTTGGACCCCAACCGGGGAAGTTCGGTTGCGTGGCGACGCGGACAATCCGCCGTCACCCCAACCTTCCAAGAATGGACCCTCCCTTGGTCCGAGTCAAGGGAGGTCTTTCGCGTGGGGGGCAATCCCGTCCCCCCACACTTCCAACACTCCCCCTTGCACCTCACCTAAGCATGCAAGCCTACCCTAGCACAACATGCATGAAGAGCATCTCTAGGCAATGGCTTGGTGAAGAAGTCCGCGGGTTGCAAGTTGGTCTCGATGTAACGAAGCTCAACTTCGTGTCTTCAACGAGCTTGCGAATGAAGTGATGGCGGATTTGAATGTGCTTGGTCCTTCTGTGGAGGACGCCGAGTTCTTGGATAGGCCAATGGCGGCTTGGTTGTCCACGTAGATGGGAGTGGGGCCTTCTTGTTGGTGCCCAAGCTCGGCAAGAAGGCGCCTTAGCCAAACCGCTTCCGTACCACCACAAGTGAGCGACATGTATTCCGCTTCAGTGGAGCTAAGTGCAATCAAGTTTTGGCACTTGCTTTGCCAACTTATTTGCACCTCCACGAGGGTGAAGATATAGTCCGAAGTGCTTTGGCGGGTTGAAGGATCTCCCGCCCAATCGCATCGGTGTGTAGCCTTGTAGCACCACGGGTCCCTTCTCGCAGTGCAACCCATTCGAGTGGTGCCCTTGATGTAGCGAAGAAGGCGACGTGATGCTTCGCACATGCTTGACTATGGGGTTGGAGACGACACGTCCAAGCACTCCAACGGGAAAGGAGAGGTCGGGTGCCGAGTTGCCTCACCACGGCATACATGCACGACCCAACGCCGAGTGAAAGGTCTTGGCACTCTCGGGATCCATGGGTGTTCTCAGTCGCTCACCTGGCCAAGGGATGAAACCCCGCTTCTATAGGTGTCGGTGTAGGTTTGCTCTCGATCATGCCGAAACGATCCACAACACTCTCCAAGTACTTGTGTTGGTATAGGGCGAGGGTCTTGTTCCCTCGATCATGATCGATTTGCATCCTAGGTAGTGGGAGACGGCACCGAGGTCACGCATGGAAAATTCGGCGGCAAGCTTCGTCTTCATGTCCGCTTACAAGGGTCTTGGAATCCGACCGAGGAGAAGGTCTTCGACGTAGAGGAGAAGAACGAGCTTCTTCTCATCCTTGTTAGAGCACGTAGAGCGCGTGGTCACACTCGCTGCTCCGCACGAACCCCATGAAAGCAAGTGTTCGTCCATCCTCGTGTACCACGCACGAGGGCTTTGCTTTGAGGCCGTTAGATCGTGGACGCTTGAGCTTGCACACGCGGTCGGAGTCGTCGTCGAACCCGGGAGGTTGCTTCACGTACACCTCCTCCTTGAGATGACCATAGAGAAAACGCCGTTTTCACATCGAGTTGTTCCACCTCCAAGTCAAGTGCTCCCGCCAACGCCAAGAGGGTGCGCAACGTAGCGGACTTGGCGACGGGAGCGAACGTCTCGTTGTAGTGAAGACCCTCCTTTTGAGTGTACCCTTGAGCCACCAACCGCGTCTTGTACCGCTCCACTTCTCCATTGGGGCCGAGATTCTTCTTGAAGACCCAACGAGAGCCAACGAGGTAGGCGCCCGGAGGCATGGGGACAAGCTCGTAGACGTCGTTCACCATGAGCGAATCGTACTCCTCTTGAAGCGCACGTTCCCATTCCGCCGCTTCCGCCGAGCTCATGGCGCCTTGGTAGGGTGGACGGGGTGCCGGTGTACGCCTCAAGACACATAGCATCTCCCCCCTCCCTCATCGTCCCCCGCCACAAGAGAATAACCATCATACTTGGAGTTGGGATGAGGGTTCCTCCGAGTGCGAGTGGATGAAAGGGTGGGAGTGATAGTAGGAGTAGGGAGACGAAGGGTCACTTTCCTTGGCATTTCCTTCATCCCCACTCACTCCAACCGCACCCGATCCATTTATCAGAATCCCAGTCACTAGACCATTGGGATAGAAGGGCTTGTTAAGTAGCGGGTCAGTGCGCCCATAACCCCCTAGGCGAACACGCCTGTAACCCCCTAGGATCAATCGGGCATCCACAGTGTAGACCTACTGACACCCCCCCACACTGGGAGGCCCAGGACTGAACACAGTGGCAACGGCCTACATGTGCATACACCGGGATTCGAACCCGAGACCACTCTGACACCATGTCAGAATCCCAGTCACTAGACCATTGGGATAGAAGGGCTTGTTAAATAGCGGGTCAGTGCGCCATAACCCCCCAGGACAACGAGCCTGTAACCCTTCCCTAGGATCAATCGGGGATCACCATGTGGACCTCTGACACCCCCCCGCACTGGGATGCCCGAAAGTGCACACACTGGGATTCGAAACCGAGACCGCTCTGATACCATATCAGAATCCCAGTCACTAGACCATTGGGATAGAAGGGCTTGTTAAGTAGCGGGTCAGTGCGCCCATAACCCCCCAGGGCGAACGCGCTTGTAACCCCCTAGGATCAATCGGGCATCCACAGTGTAGACCTACTGACACCATTCTCCCCCTCATTCGTACTAGGAGGAGAACCCGTAGGAGCTTCATCCGCCTCATCCGTGACATCCAAGGGAGGAGGGACGATGATGACCGAGGGCACGTTCATGGACTTGGACGGGAAGGTGTCTTCATAGAACACCACGTTGCGCGACACCACGAGCTTCCGTGCTCCAAATCCCACCACACGTCACGCCTTGTGATCCGCGCTTGGTCCCAAGTACATCGCCACCCGCGCCTTAGCCTCAAGCTTGGTCCGTGTGACGTCGGGTACATGATAGTAGCACGTACACCCAAACGTGCGAAGGTCGGTGACGTCCGGCTTCGTACCGCTCCAAGCCTCAAGAGGCGTCTTGTTGGGCAACGCCTTGGTCACGCACCGGTTGCGAATCCAAGTTGCCAACGTATACGCCTCACCTCCACCAATGCTTCTCCATGTGAGCATGGGAGAGGAGACTCCGTGCCGACTCCAATGAGCGTACGGTTCAAGCGTTCGGCGACTCACATTTTGTTGAGGGATATATGGCGTCGAGAACTCATGCGCAGTCCCACACCCTTTCAACCAATCGCCGAGCTCCGAGCGGTATATTCGCCACCTCCATCCGAGCGAAAGCGCTTGACCTTGAAGCCGCTTTCCTTCTCCTCATCCGCCACCCATTGCTTGATTGCGGTTGACGTGGCGTCCTTGTGCTTGAGAAGTCGAATCCAAACAACATTCCGGTCGCTGTCGTCGACGAGCGTGAGGGACGTTAGCGCGCGCCGCCCTTCGACGCAGGAGGTGATGGGTCCGCACAAGTCCGTATGAACGAGCTTGAGAGGTTGCGGAGGCATTCGGCTTCGTACTTGGTTGGAAAAGGCTTCCGTGCCATTTTCCTTCAAGGCAACCGACACACTTGTCGTCGTCTCCACTCGAGTGCACAAACTCCAAGCCGTCGACAATCCCCTTCGTTGCCATAGCTTGAATAGCGGCGAGGTGGAGGTGGCCAAGCCGATTATGCCACGTTGAGAGAGTGGTTGTCGAGGTAGCCGCTTGAGCCGATGCCACGCTAGGGAAAGCGTCGAGCACGAAGAGTCCACCCGCTTGGCTTGCCGTGCCGATGTGTACTCCGTCCGCCGTGCTCAACGCCATCATGGTCCCTTCAATATTCACACACATCCCCTTCCGTGTGAATTGGGAAACGGAGAGGAGGTTGGCACCAAGCCCGGGAACCACCAAGACGTTCTTGATGGTGAGTGGACCGCCATCCACCATGAGCCACAAGTCGCCTTTGTCAAACTCATATGCTATAGTCTGTTTAGGCTGTAGTGGGATAGTTCATATAGGGTACAACACTTTTAGGTTTCCTACTTGTACCCACATGCTTGCTAGTTCAGTCATTCATTCCTTCACTATTCTGACATGGTATTCTGCGCAGGTTCCCTAGTGGGAACGTTTTTTTTAGGGCCCACCACGATTTTTTTTTCCCTGCCCTGCCCGAAGCGCGCCTCGCGCCTGCCTCACCTGCGCCGTCGTGCGCCCTGCCCTAGTACGGCCCGTCGCGGCCCTGCCTTCACTGGCCCGTCGCGGCCCTGCCTTCGCCGCCCGTCGCTGGCCCGTCCCGGCCCGTCGCCGCCCATCGCTGGCCCGTCGCCGCTCGTCGCGGCCCTGCCTTCGCCGCCCACTGCGGCCCTGCCCTGTAGCCGCCCTGTCGCGGCCCTGCCTTTCGCCGCCCGTTGCTGGCCCGTCGCCGGCCCGTCCCGGCCCGTTGCCGCCCGTCGCCGGCCCGTCGCCGCCCGTGGCTGGCCCGTCGCCGCTCGTCGCGGCCCTGCCTTTGCCGCCCTATCGCGACCCTGCCCTGCTGCCGCCCCAGTCGCGGCCCTGCCTTCGCCGCCCTTCGCGGCCCTGCCCTGCAGCCGCCTTATCGCAAACCTGCCCTGCTGCCTCCCATGCGCGGCCCTGACCTAAACCGCCAGCTGCGGCCCTGCCCTACACCCGCACCTGGTAAGCACCCGCGCAGCGCCGCCAGGAGCTGAGCCGCGCCGCCAAGCCGAGCCGTGCCGCCCAGCCGAGCCGCGCCGCCTAGCCGAGCCGCGCTGCCCAGCCGAGCCGCGCCGCGCTGCCGAGCCGCGCCGCCCTACCGAGCCGCGCCGCCCCACCGAGCCGCGCCGCCCTACTGAGCCGCACTGCCCTGCCTGCGCTGCTCTTGCTGCTACTGCTGCTTCTGCTGCCACTGCTGCTACTACTGCTGCTCCTGCTGCTACTACTGCCGCTATGGCTAGCCTTACTGTTCTTACCTTTGATGCTGAGGGGCGTGCAGATGACTTTGACGTGTGAGTTGACGACCTGCAGCTCTTTCTTCAGTGTGACTCTAGGGATGGGGTATCCCTTTTCGATCACACGTCCGGTGTCTCTACTGCACCTGCTGACAGTACGGTTCGCTCGCAGTGGACCACTCATGATGCTGTTGCTCGCCTTGCTGTTCGTAGTCACCTGCCGTCTGCTGAGCGGGCGCACTTTGGCCAGTACAAGACTGCTAAGTCTTTGTATGACGCTGTCGTAGCGCGCTACTCCTCCCCTGCCACTGCTGCCCTCAGTCGCCTCATGCTGCCGTACCTGTTCCCTGACCTTGCCGCTTTTGCCATAGTCGCTGACCTCATTACTCACCTCCGCACTAATGACGCCCGCTACCGAGCTGCGCTTCCCACTGAGTTCTGTGCCAAGAACCCCCCCCCCCCCCCCCATGTACACCACCCTTTACTACCTAGTCACCCGCCTCCCTGACTCCCTTGCTTCACTCAAGGACCACTTTCTCTCCCTTTGCCCCACCGAGCTCACCGTCGACCTGCTAGAGGAGTGCCTCACTGCAGCTGAGAAGAGTATCTTAGCTGTAGGTGCTTCTCGCGGGGACCCTCGCGCCCCTTTCTTTAAGGGGTGTTCCCCTGTCCCCCTTCTCCCCTCTGTTGCTTCTGCTGTTGCTGTCAACCTTGTTGGCACAGCGGAGGTCAGGGCTGCGTCTGCTCCTAGTGGGAGGCGCCGCACCAGCAAGGGCAAGGGGGGCAAGGGTGGTGGAGGGGACGGTGGGGGCGGCGGTGGAGGCGGTGGAGGAGGTGGAGGGGGTGGCGGTGGAGGTGGGGGTGGTGGTGGGAGTGGGGGCTTCGGTGGCGGCAGTGGAGGTGGTGGAGGCAGCGGCAGCGGCGGTGGAGGCAACGACAGCGGTGGTGGAGGTGGCGGCGGCGGTGGTGCTGGTCGAGGTGGAGCCGCGCAGCGTGAAGGCTCTGGTGGTAGCCATCGCCAGCAGCAGCCGCGTTCCCGTGAGACCCCGTCGGCCCAGCAACTTCGTGACTGGTACGCTGGGCGTGGGAGGTCTGGGGGTGTTGGTTCCTGCACTTACGTTCTTCGCACCGGCGGGCGCCGTGGGGAGACGTGTGGGCTGCCACACACTGCGCAGCGCTGCTTCGGTCGCCTGGCTGACGCCTGGCGCGCCCAGTTTCCTGACGTTG
This sequence comes from Closterium sp. Naga37s-1, assembly GCA_947471745.1. Lineage (NCBI taxonomy): Eukaryota > Viridiplantae > Streptophyta > Zygnematophyceae > Desmidiales > Closteriaceae > Closterium > Closterium sp. Naga37s-1. The sequence goes on from CANJKZ010000906.1 coordinate 29,031, forward strand.
TTGAGCTCCCTCGCTGGGGTGATCTGCTTAGGCAGAATGTTGCTATCTTTGATCTTAATTTCGATGCTATCCTTGCTGCCATGTATGCTATGACTGATAGTGCTGAGGGTGACTGTTACCTGTGTGTTCCGCCCGACCCGGGCATTGAGGCTGATGCTCTAGGTGCTAGTGCGTCTGCTGCTCCAGGTACTAGTGAGTCTGCTGCTCCAGGTGCTGGTGAGTCTGCTCTCTCTGGTACTGCACCTACTGACTCTGGTGCTTCGCGCTCCTTCTTTCGCGACAGCACCACACTCACGCCGCTCAGTCGGCCTGTCACAGTCTCCCTGGCTGACCCCTCTGGGGTCCCAGTCCTTGCGCACTCTTCCACGGTTCTACCGTGTCCTGCGGCCCCGTCGGGCTTGCTGTCGGGACTCCACCTCCCCTCGTTCTCTACGAACTTGGTGAGTGGAGCTGACCTCCAGGACGCGTGGTTTGACCAGTTCACCCCTGGAGGTCAGCGTGTGACCCACTGCACTTGCTCTCG